>OY821773.1:55767132-55967132 GCA_963682175.1 Triglochin maritima
GCATTTGTTCGGATTAAGTTGTGAGTCTGTTCGGATTAAGTGTTCGTCTGTTCGGATTAAGTGTTGGGTCTGTTCGGAATAAGTGGTGGGTCTGTTCGGAATAAGAAGACTGTGTTCGGAATAAGTTGTGAGCATGTTTGGATTAAATGTTGCGTTTGTTCGGATTAAGTTGTGAGTCTGTTCAGATTAAGTGTTGCGTCTGTTCGGATTAAGTGTTGGGTCTGTTCGGAATAAGTGGTGGGTCTGTTCGGAATAAGAACACTGTGTTCGGAATAAGTTGTGAGCCTGTTCGGATTAAATGTTGCGGTTGTTCGGATTAAGTTGTGAGTCTGTTCGGATTAAGTGTTGCGTCTGTTCGGATTAAGTGTTGGGTCTGTTCGGAATAAGAAGACTGTCTGTTCGGAATAAGTTGTGAGCCTGTTTGGATTAAATGTTGCGTTTGTTCGGATTAAGTTGTGAGTCTGTTCGGATTAAGTGTTGGGTCTGTTCGGAATAAGAAGACTGTCTGTTCGGAATAAGTTGTGAGCCTGTTTGGATTAAATGTTGCGTTTGTTCGGATTAAGTTGTGAGTCTGTTCGGATTAAGTGTTGCGTCTGTTCGGATTAAGTTGTGAGTCTGTTCGTAATAAGTGGTGGGTCTGTTCGGAATAAGAGGGCCCTGTTCTTCCTGGGAAATCCTCAGTTCTTCCCTGAGGTCGTGTACCTGTTCTGTGGCCTTCTTAAGGGCAGCTTCGGCCCTCAGCCATTTTGTCTTCACCTCACTCAGCTCCAATTCTTGGAGCAGCGGGTCGCATGGAATGCTGCAGTCTGCCAGTTGGAGCCTTGGCAAACTGACGGTTGAAGTTGAGCTCTTTCGAACAGGAGTTCCAACATGACCAATAAGTTGCAGCTCCCTTTCACTCATTGATGGAGCCCCCATCAGGTCGAACGTGCCGTCGTAATTCCGATGTAAGGTAATTCCACGTTCCTCCCATTTCCTCAGGGTTAATCGTTTCCCAAACAGCTCCGTCCATCTTTTCATCCGTGGGAAAACTCCAGTTCTGGGCTCCCCCAATTTAAATTTCTCACAAAGCCACACCTTCAAATGGAAAGGAAAAAAATGAGAACTACTATACCAACGTACCTTCATATTCGAAAGACAACTGAATCCGAACATACATTAAACGTAAACCGAACAGACACCCAACTTAATCCGAACAGACGGACTTCTTATTCCGAACAGACACACGTCTTATTCCGAACAGACCCACCACTTAATCCGAACAGACCCACCCCTTAATGCGAACAGACTCACAATGTATTTCGAACAGACTCACAATGTATTCCGAACTGACTCACAATGTATTCCGAACAGACCCAACACTTAATCCGAACAACCCCACCACATATTCCGAACAGCCCCACCACTTAATCCGAACAGACCCACAACGTATTCCGAACAGACTCACAACGTATTCCGAACAGACCCACCACTTAATCCGAACAGACGCACCACCTCACCCGAACAGACGCACCACTTAATCCGAACAGACGCACCACTTAATCCAAACAGACGCACCACTTAATCCAAACAGACACCCAACTTAATCCGAACAGACGCACCACTTAATCCGAACAAACGCACCACTTAATCCGAACAGACACCCAACTTAATCCGAACAGACGCAACACTTATTCCGAACAGACTCACCACTTAATCCGAACAGACCCACTACTTAATCCGAACAGACACCCAACTTAATCCGAACAGACGCACCACTTAATCCGAACAGACCCACCACTTAATCCGAACAGACCCACCACTTAACCCGAACATACCCACCATTTAATCCGAACAGACCCACCACTTAATCCGAACAGACTCACAACGTATTCCGAACAGACACACATCGTATTCCGAAAAGAACAAAAACAAAAAAAGAGGAAGAGAGGAAGTGTGAAGCAGGAACAAAAACTTACGTGTAGTATGACAACACAACCTTCGACGTTCCCCTGCCTCATTATGAAATTCCCTGCCTTTTTCCTCTCCTGCAGTTCTAAACTTGCTTTCTCGAGGCCTCCAACCAGGGTTTTGTGAACTGCACTTGCCCATGCGTAGCTGCTTAGGCGTTTGATGTTCCTCAGAGGGTGCATGAACCATTCCTTCGGTCGCAGCGTTCCATCATAGAACAAAAAATTGTTGAAGATGAAAGAAATCAGGAGACGAACGTACTCCTCCGTCTCGCCCATGGTACTGTTTGCCATCAGATGAACTAAAAGTTGGGTGTTGTCAAGGTTCACCCCGTCTCGCTTCTGGACGCGCAATGGTTCCATCACCACGACCTTCCCATGCGTACGTAACCCCAAAATTAGGGCGATGTCTTCCGGTGTAAGGGGAACTACCTCTGATCCTATTCTCAGCCCCACCTCCTCCGTATCGTAGTGCTCGACGAACCAACCGACTATTTCGTTGTCCGTCGTAATGTTAGGAAGGTTTAGGAAGTGACCGAATGGGATGCTACGGAAAGCCTCCTTCTCCACCTTATTCATCCGGTCAAATTGCTTTCGGATGGCCTTCCGGGAGCATCGTGATTCCCGGAAGTAGTACGTGGTTCCCTAAAACCAATAATTTAATAAACGGAAGTTCATCAAAAAAAATAACGACCCAGGGAAAGAAAAAATTAGAGACCCACCGGTTCTGGGACGTGTTCGATATCGACGGCCGGAGTTGAAGATTCCATTATCGTTTAGAAGGTGCGCTTCACAGGGAAAGATAGTCGGGAAAGCTTCACAGGTGCGCTTCATACGTTCACCGGTAAGAAAGAAAGAAAGCGAGAGTCTCCCTTTAGTTCTGGATATGTTATCTTCCTCGGTATCCGAACCGTCGTTCGTAGGGTGTCTGCCGCTGTCTAATCTGGAAACGAACCGTCCTTCTTCGAAAACCGTCAAAAAAAATTTAAAACAATTTAAGGCGTGTTCGGAAGGAAAGCGTGACATGGCAATCCGAGTAGACGCTGACTCCTCCACTTTTTGAAGCCACGTAGGACACGTCCGTGTATAAGGACTCCTCATGTTATCATCTGATAATATCTATGGTGGGTGGGTATCCATGTCCAAACAATTACAATGAAGTTTGGTATAAGGCAGTCCCCTACAGCATATTCGGTGCAGGAGATGTTCTGACAAATAGTGATGTGACTTTATTTGATCTGTACATTGTGATTTAGTGTTGTAGCTGCATTCGGCACGCCCATCACCCATGATGGACATTCAAATGCTGTACATGTCCCTTACTTTACCAATTTATTCATTAATTTAATTTTTAGAGTACAGTGGATACAATGAGTTATTTGGTAGACGACATTACTGAAAATTATGTTAATGTTTGTTGTTGTTGTTGTTATAGTGATCAGTATGCAGTTGGGTGTGTCTTTAGCTGTTAACATGTGATTATTTTGAGTAGCAGGATTAAAGAAGACACGTAGGCATATAAAAAATAGTAAGGAGAAAGATGTTGTCCCTTTCTTTGTGTTTTGGTTGATTCTACTTCTTACTTTGGTGTGGTGCTGAACTGCTGATCTTACCACAGAACTAAAACATATCTTGAGGTATTATTCATGTATATACTGTGGTATAATAGTAGCTCACGTTGAGGTTTTTCTATCTGCAACTCCAAGTAAGGCCCACTGAGCTTGCATGCAGATGCAGATGCAGTAGGCAATGGTGTCACATGAACATATCTGCAGATGAATTAAGAAAAAAGATGGTCATTCTTGGAAGGTGAAAGGTCTACCGATATGGGCTGATGAAGGAGGTAGATGTCAGAGACTTGGAATGATGTAATTCCAGTGCCACAAAAGAAGGTAAGTGGTAAGGTAGTCTTGGAAGTGGAATCAATCAATTTATATTATATTTTGTTGCAGATGGTCCAGGGGGCAGTGGCCCCATCGTGTTCCATATCTTGGAGTGGTAGAGAGAGATGTGGTTGTGTGGTGTTAGAGCATCAACATCATATCATATGCCCTTCTTCTTCTTCCTCGTGCTTAAGCTTATTTTCCACACAAATCATATTCACTCACATGACATCACTGGTTAGAATTAAGAAGATAGAGAATAATGGGAGCAGCATGTGGTACATGATCTTGTGCCACACGTGGTATGTTAATGGAAGCATCAAGAGTAGAGGGATGTTCATCGGTGTGGACCGATTTCTATGGTAACGCGTCGAATTAGTGAACGTGCCATTTGACTCGGCACCGTGTCTTTCTGATCAGATGGAGCACCTAACCTAACGACAGCGTTTCAGAGAGAGAGAGAGAGAGAGAGAGAGAGAGGATTGATGGAGCTGGTGGTTACGTGATGAGATTAGAAGAGGGTTATGAATATATGGAAGTAGTTAATCTGGTTTGGTGGATATGACTGTTAGCTGTTATGAGTGAAGTTGTGTCTATATATAGGAGGTGTATATAGGTTCAGTTCAAATACTGTTTCCTTCATTTTATTTTTTTCTATTCTATGTGCAAATGTCTGACATGCTCATTGAGTCCATGTTTAAGGACATGGATCATACACTTAGGTAGGATAGAGGAATCTGTCAGGTTTAGTTATGAATTAAGCTTAGTTGGGGGTTTACTGTTCCAAATGAACTTCGGACTTGTAGTCGTTCGACTTAAAAGTTAAAATCTAGTTGATGTCCATTAATGACTTGTATTTGCAACTATATTTATGCTTTGACCTTAACTTCCTGATTGAAGTTGTTGAATGGTGAGAGAGGGCGTCAATTGAAGTTGTTGAATACGTCATGATTTGCATCTGTATTTTTGGTTGTTCCATCGGACCGAATTGCTTCTCTTCATTTTACATATTATTATCTTCAAAAGATGCAGCCACGCGCGTTGCTCTTCTTATATAATTAATTAGACGGTACATATAAAATCTTCCCAGTAGCTTTGAAAGAAGGGTAGCCTCGTCAAAATATCTACGATATATATATAGTATTTTCGATAGAATTCTTCATTATTACGTAACCGGATTCATTGTCAAACTTTCCATGTAAAGTCCATGAGATGATGTGTGGAGAAGAACTTTCATTGTCCCTACTAACATATCTCCAACGTAAATTACATCCACAAATTCAATCCCACTTGATCTTATACGTTGCAAGAGGACAAAGCAAATCGCAAAAAAAATAAATAAAATGCTTCCTTTCTTATCTCCCAAAAAAACTCTTGTCAAATCAATTACTGAATGATAATTATCATTCCAGAAACACATCAGAACTACACTGATATGTTTTACCAAGGCAGCTGTAAAGATATGGTTGGGTTTGATCCTGTTTGATTTCTGTCTGATCATAGAAGTGTGAAATTAGAAGATGATGGAGAAATGATTGGGTTCAACTTAATTAAGAAGATTAATTGTGAAGTGGAACGTGAGCCGTTGAATCAAAGACAGACAAGATGGGGTTTTTGGTTTGGTGAGACGATGGGATCAGGTTCATGTACGTGTTGCATTAACCTTCGTCCGTTCTCAATTTTTTCTTGTTTTTTTACCCTCACATGTGCGTCCTTTTATTTGGACCGTCCATATATATATATATATTATATATTTCACCCTGAAAATTTTGGCCGCATCGATTAAATTCAAATTAAATCTGAAAATGAAAGAACACACACGTCTAAGCTAATTATGGTTGGTAATTAATAATAATAGGAATTAATTGAAAAAGGGGGCTCCACTCCACGGTATCGGCAAAGGTGGGTCGTGTGTTATGGGCCTTGACTTGAGTGGCGCGCGTGTATAAATAAATAAAGGGAGACCTGGGATGGGCGGATGGGCTGGAAGAGAGAGAAAAAGAAATAGAGAGAGAGAGAGATGGGGATGGAAATGGTCGCTTCTTCTTCTTCTTCGTCGGCCTTGTTCCGCTCCTCCTACTCTCTTCCGCATCGTTTCTCTTCTTCGTCTACAGGGTTTTCGTTCCGCTTCCACCACGTCGTCAGATGTGTCAACGACAACCACCACCACCACCACCACAATCCTCCTCCTCCTCCTCCTTCTCTGTTGTCATTCAAAAACGATAGGATGGGCATCCGGAGAGCCATGACCGCCGACGCGCTCTTCTTCACGGGGGACGACAACTCCCCATCCCCATCCCGATCCCCATCCAGATCCAGATCCACATCCCCATCTGGATCGAAGAACAAAAACGAAAGCGAGTGCTCTGCGAAAAAGGCCTTCTCGTGGATAGTGTTCATGATCCGAGAGCTGCAGAGCTACACTCTGCAGTTGCAGCTGAGAAGGGGGGGATCAATGTACGAGTCGTCGGAGATGGATGTTGAGGGGATCGTTGCAAGAGTCCACTCCGAGATGCACTCCTCCTTCTGTTGGCTCTTCCAACGCATCTTCTCCTGCACTCCAGCCCTCATGCTCTCCCTCATGCTCCTCCTCGCCAACTTCACCCTTCATTCCTTATCCACCTCCAATGCTCCTCTCTCTCTTTCTCCTCCTTCACACCACAAACTGGTGGACGTCGACGTCGACATCATCATCAACAACAACATACTCGACTCCGTCTCCGGTGGAGGCGGAAGGAAGACCAACACCACCGTCTCCGGCTCTACCGACGACGGGAGGTCCCCCGTGCTGGAGGAGGCGCCGGTTGTGGTGACGCTGGAGGAGGAAGCCAAGGCCTGGAAGAGGATCATGGACGAGACGGGCAGGATGCAAGCCGAGAGCAGGCACGAGGCCCTCATGGATCAGGACACCCTCCTCAGCTTCGTGTCCCCCACCACCGTCCAGATCCACCCCGACCGCGACTACTACCTAGACACAGACGCCATGTACAGTTCCGCCGTGGAGGAAGACCCCCACAACCCACTCCTCCTCTCCAACTACGCACACTTCCTCTTCCAAGTCCAACACGACCTCACCAGGGCTGAGTATTATTTCAAGAGATCAGTGGAGGTGAAGCCCGTCGACGCCGACGCCTTGAGTCGCTACGCCAACTTCCTCTGGATGGCCAGGAACGATCTGGCCGCGGCCGAGGAGACGTTTATAGAAGCCATAGCGGCGGACCCCGGAAACACCTCACATGCCGCGAATTACGCTCACTTCCTCTGGAACACAGGAGGAGAGGATACGTGTTACCCTCTCCACGACCTCGACGCTACTGACCACTTCAACGACCAACAACAAGTGTGAAGCTGAACCCTACCGAGAGAGAGAGAGAGAGAGAGAGAGAGAGAGAGATCATTACTTTAATTGCTCATTAACAACTTGGTCTGGTCTGGTCTGGTCTGGTGTGATTGCAATTTGCTCCCGGTGAAAATTAAAGTAGCTTGACGGATCGGATGTTATGTAATGCTTACCATCTGGAGTGGACTGTTGGAGAGACACGTTCGATGGAAACCGAAAAACCGGACCGACTCCATCAGCTCACTCCTCTTCCGAGGGAGAGGGAGGGAGTGAGGAGGGCGAGGTTTTGTTCATTTTTTTGTTTTTACCTTTTGTAATCATATAATATTTTATTTAGTTATAAGAAGGAATGTTCCTTTATAGAATATAATAATAATAATCATTAATGAGCTGTTCCTATAATTAAACTCATGAATTTAGTTGATTGTTGTTTTATTTATTATTGTACAAAGAAGATGAAGATGTATATTATGTAGAATAATGAATTGATGATGGTGAAGTGACATTGTAATATAGAGGAATTAAAGTACGATGGATGGAGAAGAGATGATGTTTTCATGTGTTACGTGTGGATGTTATCGATTGATTATGTTTATGCATACATCCGAATCAATTGAGCTGAGCGGTGGTGGGTTTTGACCTGACCTGTACGGACGCGCTCGGTTTGGTTCATGGTTGCATACAGACGTCATTGGGGGAGGACATGATGAACTGAACTGTAATAATGTAAGGGCTCCATTCCTCCAACTAACCATACTCTCAACCCCTTAACTGTTTGTGTTGTGCAATTATGGCTCTTCGTTCTTTCCACAGATGAGAGAAGAGATGCGGTTTGTTAACACAAACGCTCGATCGAGACTAACTAATTATTTCATTTCTCCAGCATTCCCACCGACGTAAGCTCTGTACCAGAAATTCAATTCCACCGTAGACTTTTCTATAAATATTCTTATTTGGGATGATATACTCAAATCCGGTAGCACAGCTCAATGTATTTATTTTCAATTCAATTTGAGATTTTGCATTATTTACCTCTTTTTTTCCTTCAAAATTTTCAATATCCATAATTGTCAAGAATGAAAAGTACTGACTTATTGATTTGAATTGAAATCAAGAACCAAGCCCTACTAACAGCTAGCCGATTGTCAATTTGGAAACCAATAAGAGTCATCATCCAAATCCAATTCCAATTCCATCGTGAAAAAAGGAGTGTTTGGTTTGGTTTGGTTAGGTAAATAAAATAGAGGAGGAAATGGATGAATGCAAAATAGGAAATGAAAATGAAAAAAAAAAAGATTATTTGCTTGGGTGCACACGTAGGAGTGCATGATTAGGGCTTTGCACCAGGGTTTTCAGGTATTGGCTTGAGTGCACTTGTGGGAAGATATAATTAATTGGGTACACCTATCCAGTTAATGGACCACATTCCGTAACTGATCCCGTTAAGTCATGTTACCCTCGTTAGCCCCACTTCTCTCTTCTCCCTCATCCGCAAATCTCCCCAAATCTCTATCTTTCTCTCTCCTCTCTCCATTCTCCCCACTTATCTCCTCTCTCTAGTCTCTCTCTTTTTCTTTCCTCTCTCGCGTCCGCAATGGGAGACTTCAACCTCGCCCTCGACATCGTCGTCTGCGTCCTCGTCCTCCTCTTCAACGTCTACTTGCCCGTCCTCAACCTCTCCATCGATGCCATCTCCATCGATGCCATCCCAAGCTCGTCGTCGTCCTCAGTCTCTCCATCGTTGCCATCTCCATACTCATGCTCCCGGCGGACGTCGCCAATCGCCAGGCATGCCGCCACACCCTTTACAACGACGTGTGCAATCTCACGTTGTCGATGAAGATGTTGTGGCTAGTGGGTTTACGTGGCCGATGTGGTGCTGGTTTTTGTGGTGATTTCGTTCGTGATCTTCTACTATAAGGGCAATCATGATAAGTTATTGGCTTTGGATTTGAGTTTGGGTTGTTTGCGGTTGGGATTTCAATTTGGTCTTCGTGTGATTGGTTTGGTTGAGGGGTGTGTTGTTGGTTTTGATGTCGATTTGAATGGATGTTTGATTCGGAATGCATGTTTTTGGTATTCTGAAGTGAACTTTTGTTGATCGCGTAAAATCAGCGTGAATTTTGATGCCCTGAAATTTTGACGAAATGCATCTTCTTAGTATATACGAAGTGAACTTCCCTTGATAACAAAATATTAATGTATGCTATGAGAGAGAGAGAACGGGAGAGAGAGATGAGAGAGAGACTAAAGATAGATGATAGAGATTGGAGAGAGAGACTAAAGATAGAGGATAGAGATTGGAGATTGAAGAGAGGGACTGGAGAGAGATTGGAGACAGAGAGAAGAGAGACTAACGACATATCGGGACAGGCTAACATGGGTAACGAGACTTAACGAGATCAGTTATGAAATGTGGCTCATAGACTGGATAGGTGCACCCAAACAATTATATTCTCCCCATATGTGCACTCAATCTAATACCAAAAATCGGGGTGCAAAGTCCCCCCGACGGATCACCCAAGCAAATAACCAAAAAAAAAAAAGAGTGGGGTTTCCTTTGTGATTAAGGCTTGGATCCAACGGTTAGGATCGCTCCATCCGCATCACGTGGTCTATTTCTCTCGTCCACCCCCCTGGCGTAAGCAAGCAGGCGTGCGTGACCATTTCATTTCATCAAATTCTCCCTTTTTTCGTCGTCTTCTTCTTCTTCTTCTTCTTCCACGGAAGAAAACCCTAATCGGTAGAGAAAGAGAGAGAGAGGATGACGCCGCCTCCACAAGCGAGCGCCGTCGGGGCGCAGTACGCGACGCAGTTCCTAAGCAGCGTGCTGTCGCAGCGCGGGCCCGACGCCCTCCCGTACGGGGAGAACTCGAAGTGGTTGATCCGGCAGCACCTAGTGTCTTTGGTTGAGACGTACCCGTCCCTGATCCCGAAGGCCTCCCACTTCACCCACAACGACGGTCGGGTGTCACACCTCCTCCACGCCGAGGGAACCATCCCAATCGTCTATGCCGGTGTTGTCTACAACATCCCGGCTACCATCTGGCTCCCCGACTCTTACCCCCAGGCCCCTCCCTCCGTCTTCCTCACCCCCACCCGCGACATGGTCGTCAAGCCCAACCACCCTCACGTCGATCGCTCCGGCCACGTCTCTGTCCCATACCTCCGATCCTGGGTCTTCCCTTCCTCCAACCTCGTCGATCTCGTCCGATCCCTCTCCCACCTCTTCGGTCAGGATCCTCCTCTCTACACCCGCCAACAACCCAACCCTAACCCTAACCCTAACCCTAATCTTACTCCCACCCCGAGTCCCCGACCCCACCGACTTCTTATTCCTCTTCTCGCCCCATCTCTTCTTCTTCTTCTACCGGTGGATACTTCGTCGGACGTCTCTCGGAGCACCACCGTCCCATGGAGGACCCCGCCGAGGTGTTCCGCCGCAACGCCATGCAGAAGATCGTTGAGACCGTGCACGGGGACGTGGCCGCTCTCAGGAAGAAGACGGAGGCCGAGACGGAGGGATTGTTCTCGGCGCAGGCGGAGCTGAGACGGCGGGAGGAGGTTCTGACCAAGGGGATCAGGGAGATGCAGGGGGAGATGGAGGTGCTCGAGCAGCAGCTCCAGTTGGTTCTCATGAACACAGACGTCCTCGAGGGCTGGATGAAGGACAACCACGGCAAACTCATGGGCTGGAGGGACAACAACGATGTCCCCGTCGAAGACATGTTCGACATGGCCGACGTCCTTTCCAAACAGCTTTTGGAATGTACGGCTGCCGACTTGGCCGTGGAGGACACCATTTACGCCTTGGACAGGGCAATTCAGGATGGCACCATTCCGTTCGATAAGTACTTGAAGAATGTTAGGGCTCTTTCCAGGGATCAATTCTTCCAACGTGCCACCATGGCCAAGGTCAGGGCTGTTCAGGTGCGTGCGCAGGTTGACAGCATGGCCGGCAGGGCACGATGAGCAAATTTTCTTTGGATGTGATTCAACCTGCTTGCGTTTGTGAGTGTCCCTTTCTTCTTACACAATTGATGATTTTCCCTTTGTGGGTGCTTGTTTATTTTGCTGAGGTTGCTCAACTATCATGTTTCCAAAATTTTGTCAACGTGGCTGCCTCCAGCTTATAGGGATTGGTTATATGTACCTTGAATAATTTCCGCTTGGTTCTATGTATTTGTTTACTTGTAAATGTTAGCATAAATTGGCTTTTGCTGGTTACAGTTTCTTAAAAAGTGTTGCTTGTCTGTTGTTATTCTTATGGGAATGACTCTGTCTGTTAGCTTTGGGACAATGGTCAATATTACTATACTATATTAGCTTTGTGTGATGTTCATTGAAACAAAAATTGTGTTTGTGCTTGTTTATCTTGATCAACAACATGCAACATAAATTTGCTGAGTGACCTTAAACCTGCTTCACTAACTGGCTTGAGAAATTTTGCTTGTTATTGCCAAAATGAGTACACGACTTTCATTTCCTGTCCCAGTTTGACCATAATATTGTGTATTTCTCATTCATCTTCTTCTGTTGTCCTCTCAAAGCTCTCTGTTGTTCCAAGTCCTAGGAAGTTATTTGCTAAATGAACAGAGAGACTAAAAAACACAAGAACATTAGTTAGACAATATGCCATGTGTTCTGGAGAAGGAAAAAATCCTTCAGTAGTCGACGTCTCAAAGTCTTCAATACTAGTGTGAAGAACTGAAGTTGGATTTGATGTGCTTAGGGGTTCAAACTTAAAGCGTTCCTGCTGAAGAGAGGAACAGAGTCCTTTAAGACCTCATTGTAATCTGTTTTTCCATTTTAGGTCCCTGGAAATTGGAGATTCATTGTAGATTTTAGCTCTTGTCGATGAAATGAATCAATTTATTGTCTTAAACTGTGATCAGCTTTTCTTGTGAAACTACTTTCTCCTATAAATACTTAAAAAACTTTCCAGTACTCATTTTACAGTCAGGCCTACGTAACTGGAATGAGAAGAGAAAAGATACGAGACCATGTCTAGAAGGGAGGATTGACAAGTTACAGTGCCAAAAGGTGAGTTGAAATAATTGAGTAGCCTTAAGGTATCCATCTATAGAGAAAATGTATCAACAGAAATAGAGGGAGAACACTAAAAAAAATCAATCTTCGTCATTCATAAGCCACTGCAGAACAAAGACTAGTTCAGTACCATCTGAATTGCATCTGTATTCTGAGGACCCACAACGTAACCTTTGCATAACAATAAGAGTCTTAAGAAAACCCTTCCCCACAGAGCAGATGAGTAACACTGTCATATGTTCTTGTAGCTTGTCTAGTTTGTATCAGTATTTTGATGCTTTGATTTAAGTTAAAATTGACTGGTGAGGAAATGCTTCTTGACTTAAATGTTCAGACCCTGAATTCATACATACTTTTAAGTTTTAACTATGAAAAGGAGCATTCTTCTTCTTTTTCGAGAAGCATGGAAAGTTTATACTAATTTATCTGCAGTGCTTGCCGGCCAGATGTCATTCAAAGGCTGTTATTTTGTATGCTACTGCATATGGTTGGTAAGTATTGTTAGTAAACAACGATTCAAAATTTGCGATGAAGCATCGCAGTTTATGTTATGTTTCATTGTCTAGGTTCTGTTTGCTAGTTGCTAGTTGCATGAATGGATAATGAACGAGCTAATTATTTCCACCGAGTACATGTGGTTTGGTTTTTCTATTTTGGGTATTTTTTGCGCTTTTGAAGTGCTATACTATATTTGCCTTTATTGGTCTTCTGTTCCGTTTTCTCGTGGACTGTTTGTCACTAGTCTCCCTTTTCTCGAAGAAAATATGTTTTAGGCTGTAAAGCGTTTTCAAATGGATCGTCGAACTTCGCCCATCGATTTTTAATTTTATGATATCCATGGGAGATGGGATGACAATCATTGTGGATCTTCTCTTCTTCTCTGATCGAGTGATATGGGAAAATCCACGATTTAATTAAGCAAGTGGACGATTGGGTTTGGGGATCTGATTTTGGAACTCGCTTCCTTTTGCTTTTGCCAATCGCGAGACTCGACCACCGTTTTCTATATGTTATGATCAGCCTGAATTTGAGGGTTTACGTGTGTACGTAAGTATATGCATGATATGCGAGGCCTGCCTTTATCTCTGTTTCCGTTTAATATGTGGTAATATAAATCTTATTTTGGCAAGCTTAGTAGTTATAATCTTCCTTCCTTCCCTTCCTTGCAAATTAATTTCCCAAATCAAGTATCTCTTAACCAACCTAATCGCCTAATGAGAATTGAGAAGGATCTCTTTGAGTAGTGAGGATTGTAGGATATATTTTGTTAGAAGCAGAAATATGTTGTTGTTCGTTCATGTACACAACATTAGGCGTCACTTTCAGTTGGCAGGAGGCTCGATGTGAAGATGCGGTGGTTGAGTGTGACGGCTAGATGAGAACCAATTGTTTTTAAGAGTATCTCAACCAACCAACTTCTTACCGAATCGGGATCGGAGTTCAGATCACTTTCCTAAAACACAAAACAGCACAACAGCAGCATCGGTCCAGGGGAGAGCTCTTCGGAGAGATCCTCATCCTCCAAAACATCTTCAAAAGTACACTCTATGGATCTCATTTTCAATACAACTGCGGTCATATAATTAAACTCCCAACACCAACACTAAACGCAACCAAGTCTTTCATTTTCTCCCAAATCCAAAACTCTAACGAAATGACTGGGTCCACATGGAAAAGATCATCTGTAGATGGACGATTATTAAGCAAATGATGGGCCGTGAGCCCAGTCTAGCCCAGTTGAGGGTCAGAAGAAAGGAGAAGAGAGGAGAGGGATTGTTGATCGGATCGATCAAATTGTCGATGGCGGCGGGTCGACTGTGGCGTGGAGTGTTGAACGCGGTGACGTCTTCGTCGTCGACATCTAATGAAACATCAGCATCAGAAGAAGAATCAATTGAGTTCTGGAAGGATCCGGAGAAGTGCGGATGGCTGACGAAACAGGGAGAGTACATCAAGACGTGGAGGAGGAGGTGGTTCGTCCTCAAGCAAGGCAAGCTTTTCTGGTTCAAGGAGTCGGTGGTGGGACCGGGTTCGTCCCCTCGGGGTGTCATCCCTATAGGGGCCACCTGTCTCACCGTCAAGGGCGCCGAGGACGTCCTCAACCGCCCCTTCGCCTTCGAGCTCTCCACTTCCATCGAGACCATGTACTTCATCGCCGACTCCGACAAGGACAAGGAGGAGTGGATCAACTCCATCGGCAGATCCATCGTCCAGCACTCCCGATCCCTCGTCCCCAAAGACTCTGAGGTCCTCGACTACAACAATTCTCAATAATCTTCATCTTCTGTGTATGGATAATGGATTTGGATGGTTCATTCCTATTTCCCTTCTCTCGCTCTATCTATCTTTTTTGTTAATTGTACATCCCAACACTTTTGCCATGCTTTCTTATGTATAATAAATTAGATGATTGTGCTTTGCGTGCTTCCTATCCTATCCTATCCTATCTTTTCTTTCTTTCTTTCTTTTGTTCCTTGAATAATTTCCGCTTGGTTCTATGTATTTGTTTACTTGTAAATGTTAGCATAAATTGGCTTTTGCTGGTTACATACTTTTAAGTTTTAACTATGAAGAGGAGCTTTTCTTCTTCTTCTTCTTCTTCTTCTTCTTTTATGAGAAACATAGAAACTGTATACTTATTTATCTGCAGTGCTTACCGGCCAGATGTCATTCGAAGGCTGTTATTTTATATGTTACTACATATGGTTGGTGAAGTATTGTTAGTAAACAACGAATTCAAAATTTGCGATGAAACGTCGCTGTTTATGTTATGTTTCACTGTTTTTTTGTTTCTGTTTGCTCGTTGCTAGTTCCTCGAACACAAAACAGCACAGCAGCAGCGTCGGGCCAGGGGAGAGCTCTTCGTTCGGAGAGATCCTCCCAAACATCTCCATGTACAAAGTCGTGAGAATTGGTATTTGATATTTCCTGATCAGAGTTTGAGTTGGTTTGTTTTCCATATAGTAAGTACTTCTACGTATCTTATTGACCACATCCTGGTGTCTGCCACCATCTCCACTGCCTATTATTGCCCAACTCTCTGCACGTACTGGTCCATCTAATCCAATCCAAATCCAAATCCAAATCCATCAACATTGCTTGCATATGTTATATATGTCTGTCATTTGTTTGTTTGTTTGTTTAGATGGTAAGAACATTAAGTTCAAAGACAGAGTTACCTATACCGTACTAGCTACAACTTACAACTTGATTAATTCGGCAAGTAAGTTACATTGTTTTGTAGAATGAATGGAAAAGAAACCACGTACGTAAGCTGCTAAGGAATGTAAGTGACAACGACATTAATCTAGTATTACTTCGTTACAATTTATGATATGTATGGTGGTTTATTTATTTAGGGAAGAAGACATTTCAGAACCAACCGTAACATATATATGACTGCTCTCATATTGATATCATAGTAAAAGATTGATTTCACAGAATAAGTTATCGGTAACATCTTTATTGTTTTGTCCTACGCATGTGATTGTAACCTCGGTCGTGGTTAGTTCCCTGATTCCATGTTGGAATAGGTATTTTGTGCCAATCTCGACTTCGTTAATTTTACGACCGGAAAAAAAGAACAACTGAAATGGAATCATACAGGACTCTATCTAGTCTCTACAAGAATCTTTGCATCCATTATCGTGGAAATTGCCCAATTAATGAAACACATCATTATATGCGTGGAAAACCAAAAGCAGTTGCCGAACATTCTCCATTGGCTAACTTCGTCGCCTTTTTTATTATTTAATATAATTATTTTTTGCAAACAAGAGACAGAAAGAGGTAAAGATTTCATTGAGTTTGAGTGGAAACAAGACGAGATGCTAACAAGTGGGCTCAGTGGATTCCTTTCTTAAAAGGTTATTCTCTCTTCTTCTTCTTTTCCTTCTGATAATGAAAGGCAAAATCATTCATGAAAGAACTCTACACTCAATCTCTCTCTTTTCCACCTCCATTAATTCCCTCTTAATGCGAAAAGTGCAGTACTGTATTGGAGACTTTTGGAATTGATGTAAACGTTTTGAAGGATAACTGCTTCATTACTCTTTGAATGTCTTTGATACCAAAAAAAAAACTATATGTTATGCAACCATAGGTTGATTGATCAAATTTCTCGTGGGTATGCGGCTAAAGTTGTACGTTATCCCTTCTTACCACTTCTGGGAAAAAGTCATATTTTTCATGGAAGGAAATTGTATACATGAAAAGATAAAAATTGTGGACAGTATAATAATAGTAAACAAGGACATCCTAAAAGAAACGAAAATGATATATGGACGTGGGCGTCCAAGACGTTGCTCAGTTGGTTGCTGATGTGACAGTTTCAATATTTTATGCGATGGTTCAATTCCAAATACATATTTAAATTCTTTTTTCTTCCCTCAATCCTTTACGGCTCTACCCTCTTCCTAAACTTTCGTATTCCGTTTTTGTTATCCCTGCGTGGGCGGAGTCTCCAGTACAACTCCGTCTCCTAAAGAATACGAGTGTCCCTCGACGACGACAATAAAGTCCAGAGGGCATCTCCAGGATTCGCACTTGTAGACGGTGATGAATGCGAGAGGTGGTGAACTTGGAGATGGCGATGGGGTCGAAGCGGTTTTGGAGAGCGTTGTGGATGTGGGTGATTTTGTGTTGTGAATGTAACTCGAATGTGTTGAGTGGTCATATTTTGCAGTGTCCAAGTTTGATTCCAAATTTGTTTGATAAGTACTTGAAAAAATTTAACTTTGTATTTGTAGTGTTTTTAAGAGTTATGACTGATTTGTTATTTTCTTTTGTCCGATATTTTTGTGTTTGTAATAGTTATTTTCAAGAGTTATGAATGATTGATATGTTTGGATGTAAATTGTGGTGTAGATGTAAAGTGCAGAGATCATGATTTGATAAATAAAACATCATTTTACATTATATACTTACCACCCCGTCAACATCAACTGCAACGAGACAAAATCCTGATAGTATGATGAGTCCAAAATCATTCCAGAATGTATCCAGAATCATGCCAGAATTTGTTATAATGTGCTAGTGCAACGTCCCGAGTCCTGGTCTTGGTCCGTCACTCATGCACCGACTGACCCACAACACTCACATGTTGCCACAAAACTTAAGTTGGTAAGTGTTCTGGTATTTGACTCATGTCATTATATCTCACCCCAACATTCTTATGTTTGGCAATGTGAGACTAAACTTGGGGTGTTACAACGTACTAACTTGAACACATGACGTCCTCATCAGGGTCAAGCCAAAAAGTCATTAGGCGTTGTGAGATTCTAGAGGTGGCTCCAACCTTTTTCATGTAGCACTCAGTTCTCGACTAGTTCAGACTCTGATACCATCTGTAACGTCTTGTCCCCGAGCTCAGGTCTCGATCCGTCACTCATGCGCTCACTGACCCACAACACCCACATATTGCCACAAAACTTAAGTTGATAAGTATTATGTGGTGGACTCATGTCATTCCATCTCACCCCAACATTCTCATGTTAGGTAATGTGAGACTAAATTTGAGGGTGTTACAGTCAGAATCAGGTCATAAAAATGTGTCCATAATCATTCTAGAATGTGTCTAGAATCAATTCAGAATATATCTAGAATCAGTCAAGAATGTGTCTATAATGTGTCAGAATCAATCCATAAAGAATGTGTCCAGAATCATTTCAGAATTAGTCCAGAATGTGTCAAAATCAATCCAGAATCATTCCATAAAGAATGTCTCCATAATTAGACCAGAATGTTTCCAGAATGTCTCTATAATTTTTTAGAATGTTTCCATAATCAGTCCAGAATGTCTTTATATTGTTTTTAGAATGCTTTCAGAATGTCTCCATTATCAGACCAAAATGTGTCCATAATATTTTCCAGAATGTGTATAGAATGTTTGCATAAAGGAGAATCATGATTTGTGGATGTGTGCTGACGTGACAAGTGATGTGTATCAGAACACTAAAAGAAATGAATGAATGAATGAATGAATGTACGACATATATGATAAACAATCCACTTCGCCGCCTTGCAAAAGAAAATCACTTAGTTGCTTTTGATTTATGTTAACATTCTCTTACCTATAAAATCTATAGCATGTGTTGGACCATGGTTTTCCCCCCCTCTTATGTACGAGAGACTCTTGTACATGTAGTTGTGTTAAGGACCTAAAGGTTGATTGAGTCAAATTAGATGACTAATTTCCTAATTAAGATAAAAAAATCACTTTGCCACCTACCCACAAATGGGGGATTAGCTAGAGTCCACAGTCCACCTGTAACGTCCCGAAACAGCGGAAGATTTAAAATTTCGAAATAACGAATAAAACTGACAACTCAAGGCGGGAACGTCACTAATATATAATATAGAAATCCGGGTGCACCCGAAATACATGGAGTTTACAAAAGGTGTACAACTACAATCCAGATGAAAGAAATGAAAATACAAGTAGTCGTACGATCTCGCAAATGCCGAAGAGGATCCGACTCCAAAGCGCTCCGTCCTCGGTCACCACCCACCCGGACCTACTGCGATCCTGAAAAAGATGCAACAACAATGCCTGAGTTTCCAGAAGGAAACCCCGTATGCCAACCCACCTATATGCATGCATCACATAATGAACCTATCATACTAGTAGCATGTCATGGCATCAACAGAAATGGAAAACAGTTCCCCCGAAGGGTAAAACAGGACATCAGTCCGACAATCAATCATCGGGTCTCCCGAAGAGACCTACTGCAGGCACATGCAGTCTAGTAGCCCGCGACATCGCACCCCCCACACGCAGCTACACTACTCAAGGGTTCGGCAGGGAGCCTCTGTCACGTCTACGCGCCGATAGAAACAGATCTGTAAATCTCAGTGGTCGGGACCACAGGGACCAACGGGGCCGTCGCCCGGAAGGTATAACAACATCATCTCGGTAGGTGCCCAGCCGAGGAAAACAACAAGCCGGCACAGCCTCGGCCCAACAATCATCATCGCCGGCACAACCTCGGCGGCATCACCGGCACAGCATCGGTGGTCCATCACAACGTCCGGTACAGCATCGGACGGTCCAGACCGAAGTCTGCCAGGTCATCGGGCTCCTCGAGCCGCGAACACCAACCGCGCCGCTATAAAAGCAGGGCAGCGACCTCCGTAGCCCCAAGGGCCGGTAGTCACCTCACCCAACGCCAGTTGCGTGCCCGCACAACATCAACACTGGGATCCGCGATCCCTCAGGCCTGCTATACTACAAAGTGCCAACAATCATCTCAAAAGTCACGGTCCATACATGGAGGTGACGCGTCCCGAACACCCACACTCTTCCCAACGGCGGTCCCTGGGCAGGCACGCATCACGCGCCCACCGTCACCTCCCGACTCACGCACAAGGCGAGGACACGGGTTTCCGTGGACAAAGTTGGCGTTCAAAAGGGGAACCAGGAATTCTGTCCTGGGCCCAAACGGTCGACCGGAAGAGGTGATTCGGTCGACCGGTTCCAGGAAGGAATCGGTCGACCGTACTCCTAAAACGGTCTACCGCTGCGCTCAAAACAGAACCCCCAACGGTCGAACAAGGGTCTAAAACCGGTCGACCGAACGAGGTCAAAATCCGGAGTCTGGTCAACATTAAATTCCACTCTATCGGTCGACCGACTCAGGGGTCTCGGTCGACCGAAAACAGACAGGGTCAACCTAGTATTCTACGTCATCAAACGGTCGAACGTAAACATACTACCGGTCGAACAAACATGCAATCGGTCGAACGCAATATAAATCGGTCGAACAATTCAAACAATAATAACAGGTACACTTAAGTTCCGGTCGAACACAACAAGGACCGGTCGACCGATAACAGGTAGGAAAATCCCAACTCACCAGCAATAATGCACTACCGGTCGACCGCCCCAAGGCATCGTTCGACCGGTGAAGGTTAAAGTCGGGCAAACAGTGCTAAAACGGTCGACCGCCCGAAGGACCCGGTCGACCGTTGGTCGTCTTCAACCTCGCGCCAGCCGAGGTTTTACGAAGAACGCGTCGCCAGAGAGGTCCTCGACCTCCCCCGACCGACCAACAACACCCTTCCACAAGGGTGGGCAACAAAATCACACTAATGAGCGGCATACCTCAACCAACGACGACGAAACGCCGGAGCTCGCTCACGCACGTCGCCTCCGGTGATCACCCCGCGCGCTCAACTCCGCACCTCTCCCGCACGAGCTCCTTCCTCGCCTGACGCCTCCGCAGCTGCTCCACCAACACGCGCACCAGCAAGGAAAGAAGAAGGAATGAGGGAAATGAGGAAGAAAGAAGAAAGAAGAAGAAGAACTTGGGTTATAAACCCGAAATTGCTACAGTCCCCTACTTCCAAACCCATCACCTCTCCTCCACGCTACAGTACTCGCCTCTCTTCCCTTCCCCATGCACTCCACACAACCCCATGCAAACCATCCTCCTAATCCTCCTCTAATCACCATTAACCTCCTAATCTCGGTTAGGGACATAACAATCCACCCAACTTAAAAGGATTTCGTCCCGAAATCAAAGCAACTACTCACCGAAAAGCTCTGGATACTGCCTTCTGACATCCTCCTCGATCTCCCAAGTGGTCTCGCGCTCGCTGTGATGCTGCCACCTGACCTTCACCATCGGAATGGTCCTCCTCCTGAGCTGGTGATCCATGCGATCAACAATCTCGACCGGCCTCTCCTCGAGCGACAAGTCCTGCTGAATCTCTGGCACTGCTATCTCAATAACGTGAGACGGATCTGCAACGTACTTCCTCAGCATCGATACATGGAAGACGTTGTGAAGACCCGAAAACTGCGGCGGCAACGCAATCCGGTAGGCAACCTCTCCAACCCGGTCGAGGATCTCAAACGGTCCAACATACCTCGGACTGAGCTTCCCCTTCTTCCCAAACCTCATCACACCTCTGGCTGGGGAAATCTTCAGAAACACATGGTCGCCTACCTCGAAACTCAACTCTCGTCTGCGTCGATCAGCATAACTCTTCTGCCTGCTCTGTGCTGTGGCCAGTCTCCTCCTGATCACATCAACCTTCTCTGAGTACATCTGCACAATCTCTGGCCCAACTAACTGCCTCTCGCCCACATCACTCCAGCATACCGGTGACCTGCAAGGCCTCCCGTACAATGCCTCGTACGGCGCCATCCCAATACTCGAGTGGTAGCTGTTGTTGTAGGCAAACTCTATCAGCGGCAGGTGCTCATCCCAGTGCCCTGCCCAATCCAATGTGCATGCTCTCAGCATATCCTCCAGGGTCTGTATCGTCCTCTCTGACTGACCATCGGTCTGCGGATGAAACGCTGTACTGAATCTCAGACGCGTCCCCAAAGCCTGCTGCAGACTCCCCCAAAATCTGGAAGTGAAACGAGGATCTCGATCGGAGATGATGCTCACTGGCACTCCATGCAACCTGACTATCTCCTCCACGTACAACTTAGCTAGACCCTCCAAAGGCAACGTGGTCCGGATCGCTAAGAAGTGCGCCGACTTGGTCAGTCGATCGACTATCACCCAAATCGCGTCGTGGAATCTCCTCGTCTTCGGCAATCCCGTGACAAAATCCATCGTCACGTGCTCCCACTTCCACTCAGGAAGCTCAATACACTGCATCGGTCCTGCTGGCCTCTGATGCTCAATCTTCACCTGCTGGCAGACCAAGCATCGCTCCACAAACTCTGCAATATCCTTCTTCATGCCCTTCCACCAGAAGTTCCGCTGCAGGTCCTTATACATCTTCGTGCTCCCCGGGTGAATGGTGTATCTGGCTCTGTGTGCCTCCTCCATGATGTCATCTCTCAGCCCATCAACCTTCGGCACCCAAATCCGACTCCTGAACCTCAGACCACCATCAACCCCCACACTGAAATCTGATCCATCTCTGGAAGCCAACTGTAGCAGACCAGCTAACTCCTCATCCCCCTGCTGAGCCTGAACCAACCGTGAGACAGTCTGCGGCTCCACCCGAAGCCCAGCAATCACTGCTCCCTCTGAGCCCTCTGTGAACGGTCTCCACTCTGACAAAGCCTCGAGTAACCTCCACTCCTGGATGCACAGACTCGCAACTGAAACCTCCACCTTCCTGCTCAGCGCATCTGCAACCGAATTCGCCTTCCCCGGATGATAGGAAAGGGTGAAGTCGTAGTCCTTAATGAACTCGAGCCATCTGCGCTGCCTCATATTCAGCTCCTTCTGCGAGAACAAGTACTTCAGACTCTGATGGTCGGTGAAGACCTCGAACTGCTCGCCATACAGATAGTGCCGCCAGGTCTTCAACGCGTGAACTACTGCTGCTAACTCCAGATCGTGAGTAGGGTAGTTCTTCTCGTGCACCTTCAGCTGCCTCGAAGCGTACGCGACCACCTTCCCATGCTGCATCAGAACACAACCCAAGCCTATCCCGGATGCATCGCTGTAAATCACGTAGCCTCCACTGCCACTCGGTAGCGTCAGAATAGGTGCTGTCGTCAATCGCCTCTTCAGCTCCTGAAAGCTGTCCTCGCACTTCTGGGACCAAACGAACTTGACGCCTTTCTGCGTCAATGCTGTCAGCGGCGATGCAAGTCTGGAGAAATCCTGGATAAACCGTCTGTAATACCCTGCCAGACCTACGAAACTCCTGATCTCCGTCACGCTCGTCGGGGCTCTCCACTGAGTCACTGCCTCGACCTTCGCCGGATCCACTGAAATCCCATCTGCTGACACAATATGCCCCAGAAAAGCCACCTGATCCAACCAAAACTCGCACTTCGTGTACTTGGCATATAGCTGCTGATCCCTCAAGATGCCAAGCACAATCCTCAGGTGCTCTCGATGCTGCTCCCTGTCAGGCGAGTATATCAAAATGTCGTCTACGAATACAACGACAAATCTGTCGAGGTATGGCTGGAAGGTCCTATTCATCAGATCCATGAATGCTGCAGGCGCATTCGTCAGTCCAAATGGCATCACCAAGAACTCGTAGTGGCCGTACCGCGTCCTGAAGGCTGTCTTCTGAACATCTGCCTCCCTGATCCGCAACTGATGATAACCCGAACGCAGATCGATCTTCGAGAACACTCTCGCCGTCTGCAACTGATCAAACAAATCATCAATCCTGGGCAAAGGGTACCGGTTCCGAACGGTAACCTTATTCAGCATCCTGTAGTCGATGCACATTCGCAACGATCCATCCTTCTTCTTCACGAAGAGCACAGGCGCTCCCCATGGAGAAACACTCGGTCGAATGAACCCGGACTCCATCAACTCCTGCAACTGCTTCTTCAGCTCTGTCAACTCAGCAGGTGCCATCCGATAAGGTGCCTTCGACTGAGGCGTCGTACCCGCAACCAACTCGATGCTGAACTCGATCTCTCGGTGCGGCGGTAACGCTGGAATCTCCGCTGGAAACACATCCGGGAACTCCTGCACAATCTCTATGTCCTCCAGCCTCCTCGTCTCAGGATCAGGAACTACCAGCGTGGCCACAAACGCTCTGCATCCCTGCTGCATCAGTCTCTGTGCCCTAACTGCAGACACAATCAGACGACCCCCTCTGCTCCTCGCACCTCTGATCAGAACATCTGGCAAACCCTCCATCGGAATCAGGATCTTCTTCTCACGGCAAAAGACCCGCACGTCGTACCGGGACAGCCAGTCCATCCCCAGTATGACGTCGAAGTCCACCATCGGTAACAAGACCAGATCTGCCGGAAAATCGTGGTCTCCCGAAGCAACTGTGGTGCCGGGGAAAAAGCTCCCCACAGTGTCCACCTCACCCATGGGCGTGCTGACCTCCAAAACATCAGTCAGCAGCACAGGGGTCCGACCCAACTCGCCAGCAAACTTCTCCGAGATGAAGGAGTGAGTGGCGCCGCAATCAAACAACACACGCGCTACTGAACCAGAAACTGAAAGCGTACCTTCCACTACGGTGTTGGAGTCCCTCGCCTCCTCAGCCTGGATAGTGAAGACTCGCCCAGTCCTCCTGCTCTGCCCCGGTGCAACAACTGATCGGCTACCTCCGCCTCTGCCTACTGCTGGTGGTCCCGGCCTCCTGCTCGGCTCTCCCTGCCTCTGAGGACACTCACGGACAAAATGCCCCATCTGGCCGCAACCCATGCACGCTCCAGTCCGACGGGGACACTCCTGCCCCGGATGGAACCTCCCGCAGTAAGTGCACGCTCCTGACTGACGTGCTCCTCCACCATCGAACCTGGGCCTCTTGCCCGAGTTCCCTGCTCCACGACCAACGACTCTGCTGCCGGTGCTCACTGGCGCCTTCCGCGCCTCCTGAATACACTCCCTCTGGTCCTGCTCGATGATCGTAGCATGCTTCACCGCATCAGCAAGGGTCCGCGGCATGCTGTTGATCACCCGAGAACGAAGCGGCTGCCTCAGTCCCTTCACGAACTTCCTCGCCCGCTGCTCTGGGGTCACACAAATCTCAGGGCAGTAACGCTCCAAAGCGTTGAACCTGCTGATGTAGCTCGTCAGTGTCATGTCCTTCTGCTCCAGCGACATGAACTCCTCCCTCTTCTGATCCCTGACATGCTGGGGGAAGTACTGCTCATGAAACACCTCCAAGAACTCCTCCCAGCTCACGTCCACACGATCATCAAACAATACTGTGGACGTGGACCTCCACCAGTTGGCGGCCTCGCCATCAAACACATAGGTGGCCAGCTCCACCATCCTCCCAGGTGCTACACCAATAGCGCGGAAGATCTTCTCCATCCTGAAGACCCAGTCCTCCGCAACCTCTGGGGCCCTCCTGCCATCAAAAGTCGGCGGGTGCTGACGCATGAACCGATCGTGCTCAGCTCCCACCCCGCTCTGAGCGCTCTGAGCAGCCTGACGCTCCAGAAACTCGCCCAGCCTGTCCCACTGAGCACCTGAAGTGTCGTCACTGGGATCACGATCGCGTGGAGAACTCCTCACGCGCCTAGGTGTCATCTGTCACCACAACAATCAACAGATAAGCAACAATGCATGCATGAGCTACGAAATTAATGCATGCCTCTAGCACTACTCCTAAGGGTGGTTCTTTAGACGAAGACACAGGAATCGACCGCTCTGATACCAAGTTGTAACGTCCCGAAACAGCGGAAGATTTAAAATTTCGAAATAACGAATAAAACTGACAACTCAAGGCGGGAACGTCACTAATATATAATATAGAAATCCGGGTGCACCCGAAATACATGGAGTTTACAAAAGGTGTACAACTACAATCCAGATGAAAGAAATGAAAATACAAGTAGTCGTACGATCTCGCAAATGCCGAAGAGGATCCGACTCCAAAGCGCTCCGTCCTCGGTCACCACCCACCCGGACCTACTGCGATCCTGAAAAAGATGCAACAACAATGCCTGAGTTTCCAGAAGGAAACCCCGTATGCCAACCCACCTATATGCATGCATCACATAATGAACCTATCATACTAGTAGCATGTCATGGCATCAACAGAAATGGAAAACAGTTCCCCCGAAGGGTAAAACAGGACATCAGTCCGACAATCAATCATCGGGTCTCCCGAAGAGACCTACTGCAGGCACATGCAGTCTAGTAGCCCGCGACATCGCACCCCCCACACGCAGCTACACTACTCAAGGGTTCGGCAGGGAGCCTCTGTCACGTCTACGCGCCGATAGAAACAGATCTGTAAATCTCAGTGGTCGGGACCACAGGGACCAACGGGGCCGTCGCCCGGAAGGTATAACAACATCATCTCGGTAGGTGCCCAGCCGAGGAAAACAACAAGCCGGCACAGCCTCGGCCCAACAATCATCATCGCCGGCACAACCTCGGCGGCATCACCGGCACAGCATCGGTGGTCCATCACAACGTCCGGTACAGCATCGGACGGTCCAGACCGAAGTCTGCCAGGTCATCGGGCTCCTCGAGCCGCGAACACCAACCGCGCCGCTATAAAAGCAGGGCAGCGACCTCCGTAGCCCCAAGGGCCGGTAGTCACCTCACCCAACGCCAGTTGCGTGCCCGCACAACATCAACACTGGGATCCGCGATCCCTCAGGCCTGCTATACTACAAAGTGCCAACAATCATCTCAAAAGTCACGGTCCATACATGGAGGTGACGCGTCCCGAACACCCACACTCTTCCCAACGGCGGTCCCTGGGCAGGCACGCATCACGCGCCCACCGTCACCTCCCGACTCACGCACAAGGCGAGGACACGGGTTTCCGTGGACAAAGTTGGCGTTCAAAAGGGGAACCAGGAATTCTGTCCTGGGCCCAAACGGTCGACCGGAAGAGGTGATTCGGTCGACCGGTTCCAGGAAGGAATCGGTCGACCGTACTCCTAAAACGGTCTACCGCTGCGCTCAAAACAGAACCCCCAACGGTCGAACAAGGGTCTAAAACCGGTCGACCGAACGAGGTCAAAATCCGGAGTCTGGTCAACATTAAATTCCACTCTATCGGTCGACCGACTCAGGGGTCTCGGTCGACCGAAAACAGACAGGGTCAACCTAGTATTCTACGTCATCAAACGGTCGAACGTAAACATACTACCGGTCGAACAAACATGCAATCGGTCGAACGCAATATAAATCGGTCGAACAATTCAAACAATAATAACAGGTACACTTAAGTTCCGGTCGAACACAACAAGGACCGGTCGACCGATAACAGGTAGGAAAATCCCAACTCACCAGCAATAATGCACTACCGGTCGACCGCCCCAAGGCATCGTTCGACCGGTGAAGGTTAAAGTCGGGCAAACAGTGCTAAAACGGTCGACCGCCCGAAGGACCCGGTCGACCGTTGGTCGTCTTCAACCTCGCGCCAGCCGAGGTTTTACGAAGAACGCGTCGCCAGAGAGGTCCTCGACCTCCCCCGACCGACCAACAACACCCTTCCACAAGGGTGGGCAACAAAATCACACTAATGAGCGGCATACCTCAACCAACGACGACGAAACGCCGGAGCTCGCTCACGCACGTCGCCTCCGGTGATCACCCCGCGCGCTCAACTCCGCACCTCTCCCGCACGAGCTCCTTCCTCGCCTGACGCCTCCGCAGCTGCTCCACCAACACGCGCACCAGCAAGGAAAGAAGAAGGAATGAGGGAAATGAGGAAGAAAGAAGAAAGAAGAAGAAGAACTTGGGTTATAAACCCGAAATTGCTACAGTCCCCTACTTCCAAACCCATCACCTCTCCTCCACGCTACAGTACTCGCCTCTCTTCCCTTCCCCATGCACTCCACACAACCCCATGCAAACCATCCTCCTAATCCTCCTTTAATCACCATTAACCTCCTAATCTCGGTTAGGGACATAACACCACCTACCCATAAATTATAAATATGAAGTTTTTGGTTGTCTGAAATATCATAGTGATTGTGGATGGAAAATGTGATGTGGTTGGAGGTCGATGTTCACGTGAGATTGATGTTGCCGGGCGTCTCTACTCGATCTCTAGAAGATTGATGTTGGTTGAATGGCAAAAACAGGAAAACTTTGCTTTACGTAATGGCATTGTGCTTCCAATTTCCAAGAGTGGTAGGAACGTAGACACTGTTCCACGTGTACATATATATGTTTGGATACGTATATCTATCTATCTATCTATCTATTAACGAAAAGAAAAGAAAAGCAAAGCAAAGCAAAGCAAAAAAGGAGGACATGACATGAGCGCGAAACATCAACTAATTATGATGCTACGACCTCTAATTCCTATCCAAACACCATAAAAAAACAACCAAATTGATGACATAAATAAAATATTAAGGCTTCTTTGCTAGCTTTGGTCTGCTTGGGTGATGCGTGGACCATATATATATGCACACGATCCAGAATATATATACTTTTCATGATCGTGCACAAATCGATCCTTGTTTTCGGGAAGATCTTTTCAATTACTTAATTGCGTCTGTCTGTTCAATCAATTACATGATTTATTTTTAAGTAAGACTAAATTAATTAATAGACACCAATGACCATTATTTATATAAAATGGGAGATCAATCAATTATTATGTAGGCAAAAATGAAAAGTTGACCAGTCAATAAACACAAAACCCGCTTTTGTGTGAAACAATACAAAATAAGAAACAAACAAATGGTGATCAAACAAGAATTATCATTGAATATTGTGTTTGATCGTTTAACGTAAGCGATGGTGTTGGATTGAACGAACAGTTGTGAATTTGTCTTATTGTTGGAAAGATGAGTCCAACAAGTCTAGATCAAATCAAATTGTGCGATGGCGACACTACTTATCATTATATTAACAATGATAGTAAAAATAATGAAGCTATCTACTTACATATATAAGAGGACATTCATAGGTAAGGTAAGGTAAGGGACATTGATGGATCCATGTATGGGGAGAGGTCGCTGTTGTGGGGTTTGATGGCATTAATTCTTGTTACGGACCATTATATCTCCCATATCTTCATGACCCCCACTCTTTCATCTCTTCAATCATTACCATCTAAACAACCACATATATGTCTAGCAATTAAAATGGTCTATGGAGTGAAGCTGCATTTTAGAATATTCAATATCGATCAAATCCTACAAATAGATCAGGATATAGTAAAACGGTTAATTTCATTTTATCGAAAATGAATTTTACCTTGTCGTATATGACGTTTGGGATTGTTGAAGTGTGGATATCCAATTTAAAATAAATTGACAATGAGTGGAATAATCTTACAACTTATACTTTAGAAGAATGTCCTCATTTAGACGATATGAGATTATTCTCTAACAATCTTCCGCACGTATGATCGCGTAGTTTCTTCTGTGTCAAAACGTGGACAACAAATTGTGGATGTATCAAGCCACAGTAGGCACATAATTGACTCTAATACCATGTTGAAATGTGAGTTTTCAACTCAAAATCAATTAACAATAAGTGAAAGAATCCTACAACTTATAGTTCAGGAAAATATCCTCATTTAAACGATATGAGATTATTCTCTAATAGGAATAAAAGATTTTATAGTGTTGGTGTTTGAATTATTATGAACAAGCTTAACAACAGATTAACGGACCCATTTTTTTTTTCAAATATAACTCATCGATCCAACAAGTGGGACCAACAAATGATTTTCATTAGCTGGCTAGTACACTCGGTAAAATCAATAAGCTAGTGTTGATCGAGAGACTTTTACCAACAAATTATTGTGGTCTCAACACAAACCGTATTTTTTTAAATAATAAAAATAAAATCGAAAGTCGAAATTTATGATATTTTTTCCGAAATGTACTCGGATCGCGGGTGTGAACCGCAATCCATCCCCTTTCAAAAAAAATTATTTTATTTTTTGACGGATCGCGGGTCTGAACCGCAATCCTTGAAATTATTTTTTAAATTTTTTTCCCAAAGAACGTCATTCGCAACCGCGATCCGTGGATTTTTTTTAAAATAATTCTTTTCATGTTTTCTGTTTTATTTTTTTCTGTTTTAGTTTTATTTTTTATTTCTGTTTTCCTTTTTTATTGCAATTATTTTTAATCTTTTTTTTTTCAAAATAGGTTTTCAAATTAATATTATTTTTTTTAAAAATTTTAAATTTGTTTTTAATTTTATGAAGCATTGACCTCCAAATCACATTTGATAACTGAACGTCGATTTTTTTTATTATTTAAAAAAATTACGGCAACACAAATCCCTTGAAGTTAATACATGATTGATGTTTATTTTTTACGACGATGAGCAACTCATCATATATCGTGTTAGGTGAAATCCCACTTTTAATCATCATCATCACCCCCACACCATAGTCAATACTCGATAGAGACTAGGCTCTACATCTTCCAACTACAAATTAATTATTTTCGACAATGAACCCTAAATGCAATCAAGTAGCCATAGCTGTGAGGCATATTTGCACCAAAGCTTTGGATTGCAAAAATCTTTTTTCACAAAAAAATCCAATCCATCACTTTTTCTAAAAATAAACAAATAAAAATCAAATGTCGGATAGAGTGGCCGGCACTAATGTTTGACCCCGCGGAAGTCTTCAGATTAGATGATAATTACTTCCAGTTGGCGAACACAAAAATAGCTATGCAGCAGAATAGGTAGATTAATATATAGCCTATGGTTGGTGTCAAACAAAGATGGATGCTGAAGATTAAAAAAATAAAAGCGCGGAGTGGACAACAAACTGTTATTAATTACCGCAAAAAATCGAATGGTAGTTGAGACCAACGTTGGGCTGAAATCATATATGTATGAATCATGACATTCAAAAAGAAGCCCTTGTATTGATACGCATGATGGCGCGTTTGAGAAAGGAAAATGATTAATGGACGCTTACGTCCGGGACGCGTGCTGACGTGGTCAGTCCAGTCAACAACAACAGTCTAGTTATTAAAAGTCAAATGTCTTTTTCTTTCTGAAATTAATTGAATAATAAATTTATTTTATGTCACGTGCAACTTATACTCTCCCAATACAACATTACGTTTCCCAACGCAACATTTCGTTTCCCCATGCAACATTTATTTTCCCAATGCAACTTTTGATTCTCCCACGGAAAAACCCACAACATAAAATGGACAGACGAACACCTTATTCTGTCCAGAATAAGTTCTGTGATTGTCGAGAATAACAGAATAAGTTGTATGACTGTCTAGAATAAGTTGTGTCTGTCCAGAATAGGTTGTGTGTTTGTCCATAATAAGTTCAAAGTTTGCCCATAATAAGTTCCGTGTGTTGTCCATAATAAGTTTAAAGTCTGTCCAGAATAGGTTGTGTGTCTATCCATAATAAGTTCAAAGTTTGTCTAGAATAAGTTGTGTGTTTGTCTATAATAAGTTCAAAGTGTGTCTATAATAAATTTTGTGTTTGTCCATAATAAGTTCAAAGTCTGTCGAGAATAAGTTCAAAGTATGTCCATAATAAGTTCTGTGCTTGTTCAGAATAAGTTCAAAGTCTGTCCAGAATAAGTTCTGTGTGTGTCCATAATAAGTTCAAAGTTTGTCCAGAATAGATTGTGTGTCTGTCCAGATTAAATTGTGTCTGTTCAGAAAAAATTGCATTGGGAAAATGTTACATGTGGAAACGAAATGTTGCATTGGGAATCGAAATATTGCATCAGGAAAGTAAAAAAATGCATGTGACACAAAATAAATATGCTACTTAGTTAAGTTCAAAAAGTAAAAGACATTTGAATTTTGCTGACTGGACTGTTGACTGTACTGACCATCAGGCCCGGCCCAATAGCAGGAGCAGGGTGAGCTCCTGCTCCGGGCCTCATTCTGGGCCTCATTTTGAGGGGGCCTCAAAAAAAATATACATGACCTTATTGGGTTGCAAAGAAAATTAGTGTTAACACATAAATAGCACTTAAACATTGATAAATTTGTCTCAAATATTGCTAAGAAGACAAAAAAATTCAATTAATATTGCATTAAGTTAGTGAATTTTTTATTATTTAAACTAGGAGGATAATTTTTTTTCAAATTTAGGAGTCTCGTTGTTGATTTTCGCACAGGGTCTCAAAAATTTCCGAGACGGCCCTGCTGACATGTCAGCTCGCGTCACGAATGCCCGCGTCCGTGTATAAGGATCCAGAAAAGGTAAGTTGTACTTTTCTCGCTTATGTGTTGAGTTGTACATTAGCCAAATTTAATTAATAAAATTCTTATTGCTTTCCAAAAAAAAGTAGGTTGTGATATAAGCTGAAAAGAGTGAAGCGGTGGCACTTACTATCATCAATCATGTAAACGACACAATTGTGTACAGTATTCGTTGGTGAGGAGATCGATAATGGAGATTGAAATGGGTTCAACCCAAGAAACAAATAAAGTTCACAATCAGTTTCCAGACGAATGGAGGGTGGTGCATGTCACTTACATACACACAACAACAACTATCTTGAAAGTTGAAACTTCGCATCATCCATTGTATATATCCCATCTATATCTTCAATCTTCACTGTATATATCCCATCTATATCTTCAATCTTCACTGTTATATATGGTAAATACACGTCATACAAACTCACGTCGGTTACCCGAAATTTTCCTTAACCATGCGTTAAAACTCCCTTACACCCTACATTCTCATTCCTCAACATCATTTGTCGATCGATCATGGGTAAAATTAAAAAATCTAAAAAATAAAAATAAATAAAAAACATATTTTAAGAGAAAAATAATTACCATTTTGTAATTCACAATTCATTTAATACAAATTTCGTCCCGTGTCTTAAAACAAAATTTTGTTCACAGTTTTCGTCACATTCCCCGTACCAACACAACAAAAATGTCTCACGAAACGCATGGATATTGGGAGGTAAGTGGGGTGGATTTTTTTTCCTGTCTCGGGCGCCTGTCTAAGCCGCCTCATCCAAGGATGGGGCGTCTGGCAGGGACACCTCCTCCTGGCGGGGACGGCTTATCCAGACGCCTCATCCATGGTGGAGACGTCCCAGCCAGACGCCCCTTATTTAGTTTATTTATTTTGTGTTATTTTTAATTATTTCAGGTTCCGTTGTAAAAAAATTGTGGTGATGGAGTAGATTACCGTGAGTTGAGTCAGATTTTTTGGTAATATCATCGTACAAATCAAAAGCAAATAATCAGACAGATTGTTATCTCAGATGCGATCGAAGAAATGAAATGGGTTCTCGTGATACGAATATTGCACTACGGAATAACACGAAAAGAAAAGGTTACGGTTGTTGTTTTTTTGGTAAAGGTAGTCGAGCGACGGGATCATGATGGATGTGTCGTTGTTTCTAATAGTACATGGACAACACAACCACAGACTTGCAGTTTATGCAGAGGGTCATAGACAGAGCAGCAGTCTTAGTTCGGGGGCAAAGCAAATTGTTCGTGATATGACTGAGGCACAAGCGAGACCACGTAACATCTTGTTGGCAGTAAAAGAGAAATTCCCGGAAGATAATCCAAATCAGAGACACATTTATAACTTCAGAGAGTCCATGACGATGACGAAATCTGAAGACAGGAATCTTGTTCAACAGTTCAGTCAGGCAGTGCAGTTAAGTACTTACATTGGATTATGGCAGATGAAGAAAACTAATGTTCTCACTCACGCATTTTTGGCACATCCTACGTCAGTTCAGTTGTTGAGCGCATACCTTTCGTAATCTGCATGGATTCGACGTATAACACGAACGTGTATAAGATGTCTTTGTTTGAGATGGTTGGGGTTACTCCAACAAACATGAATTTCCTCGTTGGCTATGCGATTTTGAAGGATGAGACTGAGTCTAGTTACTGGTGGGTGTTGGAGATGTTGCGAGATATGTTATTGGATACTGTTAGCTCGACTGCAACAATAATGAATTAGGAGATGAGTTTGATGCGCCCAGTTGCAGATGTTTTTCCTCAGTCTGCTCATTTACTTTGCATCTGGTATATCAACGAAGACGTGTACAACTACGCATACCAATAATCGTCCTCAACCATTTTCTTCTTTTGAGCTCGGATATCTGCAGTGCACGAATTCGAATCACCGGTCACAAACCGGTCACCTCGACCCTTCCTAATGACCCACTCAGCCGAAAGACTACAATGTCGCCTCCGTCCTCGACCATACTGTTGTCTCGCCTCCTCCTGCGGCTCCAAGTCATACCAACCCCGATCGTCACTCTCGTCGTCGAAAAAATCATTAGGTGTCTGACGACAACGTAAAATATCTCTCTCTCCTAACGAAGCAGAAAATACCCTGTCTACGTGGATGACGGGGACCTGACTCATCTGCTAAACTATGTACAACGCGTAAAGGAATTGATTTCATCTTTCCTCCACGGTAACCCGATGACTATTAATTCAATTTTAGAAATAAAATTTCGTTAATGGATTTACAAATTTATCATTAAACTAATAATAATAATTAATCAATTTAACTGATTACAAAACTAATTTAACTAATTATTAACTTAATAATCAATTTATTTAGCATTTATCACAAATTATAAATCAATTTAAATTTTAAAAAAAATCTGAAAAAAATGGGGGGGGGGACCCACACGTTGGTTCGGGCGTCTTCTCTAAACGCCCGACCCAAAACGTTTTTTAAATTTACAAAAACTAAACAATGTTTTTTACTATATTCAAATACACTGGGACGTTCGCTGACTCTTTTCCGGACTTCTGACACAAGATTTTGGGTGAATATGAGTGTAATATGAAGAAAGAGTGATGTTAGGAGAGTGAAATAGAGAGTTATATAAGTAAAAAGGATGAATGACAAATTGGTAATTGATTGAGACGATTTAAGTAGTTTTCCGACGATGAATAGTAATTCAAAAAAACAATTAATAAACCTCACGTGATAATAACAACTTAGAGGTGCCGAGGAATCTTTGAAAGTTGGAGCCAACATCTAAGTCGTGATTTTTATTTATTTATTTATTTTAGTATTAGTTAATTAGGTTTAACGAAATACGCGCCACTCAAATTCGTTGATGTGGTTGAGAATATTGATTAACATTAAAAAGTATTAATAACTAATAACTAACATTAAAAAAGGAAAATTGCTTGACATTCTCACAGATTATTTTCCGGTCATCTTTTTTTTTTTGTGGAAATTCGACGAATCGCAGTCCATAAAGGTATTTATTAATTTAGAAAGTCGCTTGATTCCAATTGAAATGTAAGATAAACAGAACCAATGAAAGTAGTTATCGGATGTCATGCTCATGTCACTTGTGATGTCTTAAATAATCGAAACGTGCTTCTTTACTGTCGTGATAAGCAAATTATATATTCCCAAGACAAGAAACCCTTACTATTTGCATAATGGATGGGTGGAAATGAGAATTTTGGTATCGCTTTGCACCAAAAGTTTAAGTAAAGGCTAATCTTTTTAAGGTTTTAAGGTTTTGCTGATCTTTCTAGTGAAAATGGACCGAGATATTACTTTCCTCCCAGTTAACGGAGTGTAGTGACAAATTTATTTCAAAATCTATTTTAATTATATTTGTCAAACATAATTACTTACGTAGGTCTAATTTTCACGCGTTCGGTTGTTTGATACGTACGTGATGTTTGTGTTTTCGTAATTATTAATTACAAGTATACCAAGCATTTGGAATTATTTTTGCCATTTAGTATTTTCAAACTAAAATGACTCAGACAAACAATGGTAGTAGACTCATAATATATAATTGGTCTAATGAGGGGTCAGTCGTATCCCCGTAGAATTTGAAGTATTTTAATATATATATATATATATACATAATCGTTAGGCTTCAATTTTGTAATTTCTTATGAGTTAACGTGACAGTTGTGTCTGACTCATTCAAAACAAATCAAGCGACCAAACATTTTCAGTCACATTCCATAGTACAAGTAGAGATATGCGACTTCTGAGCTAATTAAAATGGTCCCCCACTAATCATTATTCTTAAGACAATTATGCTAGTTTGAGTGCCCAATATTCCTTGAGCATGAGAAAATTAACCAAATGTATATACGATCATATGGGTCTCAATCCAAATCTTTAATCATTACCAGTAACCCACTATTGCAATCTTTTGTGGTTGTGTAGGTGATCACAAATCAGAAAATTCTAGTGATTCCTTCAATCATATCAGTGTTGACAAAGTTACTTTCTTATTTTCGTCCACTAAAACACTCTACCCGCACACTATTATGGCTAAGATTAGGACGAATTTTTTTTATTTTTATTTACCATTATGTGTATCCTCCAGACATCGTAAAGGAGATGCACAGTGTTTTGGTGATGAAGCGTAATGGTGGGGCTTATACATCGAATCAACACACTACCTTCTTGTCTTGAATATATGGATGCTCATAACAAAGTGAAGAACCACAAAATATAGTGTTTTATTTTTTAAAAGTGAAGGTTGGGCAAACTCAACTCGAATCTTCCTTTCTTTTCTTTTCTTTTTAGTTTTTGTTGGAAATAACAGCACTAAACGGTCCTTTTGCTTTAGTAAATCCTTTTACGATCGACAAATTGTTATTTGTGAATTCGATCGTCTCTATGATAGATTAGAAGGAGTATATTTGGGAGCATCGATCTTAACTAATTATTGTTTAATTTGATACGTACGTACAATTCAGCTGCATGCATGCATGCATGCATGTATGAAAACATCTCCGGTTTTCAAATAAATTAAATTGGCTATAAATATTTATCTATAATGAACTGTTAACTAATTAAGAAGATAATGCATGCAATTAATGACATACAGGCGCAGGCAAGAAGAAAGTTGTGGAAAAATATGGGCAGTGGACATCGATCTATCATCTATGCATGTGTGTATCTGCATGCTGCGATACATGAATTAATCCGAGAAGATCATACATATTCGGCAACTTATATATTCGTTTGTGTTCACACGCGTGGGAGAATTGAGATGGATGGGTTTGGTTGGGACGACCTCCATGACCACACATTAATCAACATCTTACTAGTTTCCACTTTTAGTTTCAAGCGACAGCGACGTGTCTGGTGGATTCAAAATAACAAACAAATGAAATCAAATTACCTTACTAATTGTTCACATAATTGTTTTCAATGTTTTTCAAATGAAAACCGCTAAACAAACCGTACCCCAATTGAAAACAAGACTTACCTTATTTTGTCAATCTTTTTTTCCACATTAAATCTTGGTCTTTTAATTTGTTGGTATCATGCATGTCTATATTTTGTTTGTCTTTTTTTAATGAGTAATGGTATGTCGGATTGTAACTTACACAAAGAAGAAGAGATAAGAAGATAAATGTATTTTCTCCAATATATTAGATAGCAATTTAGATAGAGAAATGAAAACAAATCGAGATATAATCCAATGTTTGAAAAAAAGACGTTTCTACTATATATAAACATGTTATACCTTGAATAGGGAGGTAAGGGTATCCTTCAATTATTGAATTCGGCATGGTTTAATTGTAAAAATTTCTCAAAATTGTTAACTCCTTTGTTGAATGAATCTGTTGGATTGTCTATAAATTCCAACAATCCTGACCTAATTCCTGGTATTGTAGTAGAAGATGTTAAGGTTGGTGATGAATTGAATAGGAATTCAAATTATAAGGGATGAGTGGATTAGAAATTTGTAATATTGAAAAATAATAAAATATCAATAAAAGGGAGTTTGGAAATTGTGAAAAGGGGCCGGTTTGTGGTGGGTTGATATGATGGGAAGTGGTGTGGTATGGTATGGTATGGAAGAAAGAGAATGGATATGGAAAGTTTGAAAGGATGTGGATGGAGATATGAGGAAGATCTGGAAAGTAGTACGTTGTGGTAATCTAGTCTAGGTTTGCACATGATAAGATTCCGTGAGATGTATAATTTGGATAAAATTGTGAGAAATAAGAGCACAAAAAAAAAGTAGAGCTGGGTACACGTCTTGGCAATGCGTAATGGTGTGTCGGGCCTTGCGGCGTTGGGCACGATACTGTTCCGACGACTCTTAGGTTTGTTGGTGTTTTTTTATTTAAAAATTTACTAAACTACTCCCTTCTATCCTACATAAATCTTCCAACCCCTCTCATTTCTTCGTACAAATTTCTACAAATCTTCTCTGCTATTTCTCTAATTGCTTTGATTTTGTTGACGGTAAGTCGAGTTTGAAATAAAACGTGAAGCCTAAAGCTACAAGTTAGATAACAATTTAGTAGTTAATATTAGTTAATCAATAAATATCATGACTTTCCCATTTATATTAACTTTTTTTATTTACATATTTAGTAATTTTCATTACTTTATCATATGATACCGAAGATAATGATAATTCACCACCTCTCATCGTGTAAATCCGCTTAAACACAATGATAGAAATACTAGAAAAAATTCTCCAGTATGTGATGATTTTATTAAAGGACAAAATGACGAGGGTAACCCAACTGCTACTTGTAGACATTGTAGGCACGTATATTCGGTTAAGTCAAGTTAAGTATCAGTCATCTAAGTAGATATTTACTTGTATATAAAGTTAAGAATAATGTAATAACGGTAGTATATTCACGTCAATCGATTTTGGACACAACTAGTGGAACTTTAAATTTCAGAAGATATTATTCAATTAAAGATAAGATAGATAATTGTTGATTTTATAATTAGAGAAAACTATCATTTAGCATATGTGAATCTAAAGGCCTCAGAAAACAATGATCTACCATAATCTGTAATTTCAATCATTTTCTAGAAGAACACATAAACAAATTGCATTTGATAAATTTGATAAAGAAAGAGAACACGTGATTAGTTATTTTTCATCAATGAACAATAATGTAGCATTAACTGGTGATGTTTGGACTGATCCTAATATTATCCTTATTCTTGCATAATTGTTCCATGGTGTTTGATGATTCATGATGTTTAAATAAAAAAATCATTTTTTTTGCATTTACAAACTACCAAGGTTATATTTGATCACATTCAAAATGTTATCGTAGCTAATAATCTTAAAAATGAAGTTTGTGAATTTACATTTGATAATGCTACTAACAATAGTTATGCAATACAAATGCTTATTAATTATTGTCATCCACCTATAGATGATTTACTCTTTCATATTAAGTGTATTTGTCATACTTTGAACTTGTTAGTACAAGATGAACTTAGCATAAACTTTACTTAGAAAATATTACGAATGCAATTGCTTATGTAGACAATAACAATAAATCTAATTATTCTCTTATTACAAAGGGGACGAAATTGCCTTTATATAGTAGGCCAAAATAAGTATAACTTGCACCAAAATCGCGTGGAGAAATGTGCAAAACGTGAGCAGAAAATAGGTCAAACGGTCGACCGAACTGGTACTTCGGTCGACCGATCCTCTAACCGTATCACAAACCAGTTTTTACCGGTTGACCGGAACTAAAGTACCGGTCGACCGAAAAGCGACAGTAACTTTTCTTGTTTGTTCGAGTGCATACTCGGTCGACCGAATCACTTAAGTTCCGGTCGACCGAAAACCAACAGACACTTTTGCCCAGCTCCTCGTGTGTGCCCGGTCGACTGAATCCTAAGTTCCGGTCAACCGAAAATGGACAGACACTTTTACCCAGCTCATCGTGTGTACCCGGTCGACTGAATCCTAAGCTCCGGTCGACCGAAAATGGACAGACACTTTTACCCAGCTCGTCATGTGTACCCGGTCGACTGAATCCTAAGCTCCGGTCGACCGAAAATGGACAAACACTTTTACCCAGCTCCTCGTGTGTGCCCGGTCGACCGAATATGGACATACACTTTTGTTGGACAAATCAAAACACACATCCGGTCGACCGAAGCTCTGTTTTATTCCACGAATACTTTAATTACATATTCAAGGTAAACAACAACACTGGTAATTCGAATTTGAAATATTTTGTATCCAAATTTCTATTCAATTTCTAATTGGTAATTTTTTTTACAAAATGTGTATCTGAAATTTAATTGTTAACACGTAACTTACCAAATACTCGAATAGTTGCTAATGATTTTCAGCTATTGTCCGGTACGAAGGTGCAGATGGAAGGAAGGAAATGGTTGTTATCTTGTACTTTTACTTAGAGTCCTTATACACGGACGCGGGCGTCACGGACGCGCCTTACGTGGACGTGTTGAGTCAGCGTCCAGTCAGCAAATTTTCTCTTCACGTGCTTTGGTCTTCTTAAAAACGCCGGTTCTTTAGGTTGAACGATTCTTTTCCAATACATAGATAGTGCAGACCCTAGGATAGCGTGCAGACCCTAGGACAGCGTGCAGACCCTTTATTCGTGCAGAGTCCAGACTTATCATAATAAAATATTATTTTTAACTTTTAGGTTGGATCAACTTAATCCAAACAGACACACAACATATTCCGAACAGACAATCTTCTTATTCCAAACAGACGCGCAACTTAATCCGAACAGACAGACTTCTTATTCCGAACAGACACACAACTTAATCCGAACAGACACACAACATATTCCAAACAGACACACAACATATTCCGAACAGACACACAACTTAATCCGAACAGACACATAACTTAATCCGAACAGACACACAACATATTCCGAACAGACAGACTACTTATTCCGAACAGACATACTTCTTATTTCGAACAGAAAGACTTCTTATTCCGAACAGACAGACTTCTTATTCCGAACAGACACACAACATATTCCGAACAGACAAACAACATATTCCGAACAGACAGACTTCTTATTCCGAACAGACGCACAACTTAATCCGAACAGACACACAACATATTCCGAACAGACAGACTTCTTATTCCGAACAGACAGTCTTCTTATTCCGAACAGACAGACTTCTTATTCCGAACAGACACACAACATATTCCGAACAGACAGACTTCTTATTCCGAACAGACGCACAACTTAATCCGAACAGACACACAACATATTCCGAACAGATAGACTTCTTATTCCGAACTGACATACAACTGTTATACATGAAGAAAATGAAGAAGAATGTGATCATTCCTACATTTTTAAGGATGACTTTGGTCTTGTTTGTATATGTGGAATTACACGCAAAAGCATAGAAAGTGTGTCCAGAAACGGAACAGAAAATTTGTATTATTTATGTAGAAAGATTGTCTTGTTTATGTAGAAAACTTGTCTTGTTTATGTAAAAAGTTTGTCCAGTTTATGTAAAATGTTTGTCCAGATTATGTTGAAAATATGTGCAGAAATGGAACAGAAAGTATTCCGAACATACACACCACTTAATCCGAACAGACAGACTTCTTATTCCGAACAGACACACAACATATTCCGAACAGACTGACTTCTTATTCCGAACAGACATACAACTGCTGTACATGAAGAAAATGAAGAAGAATGTGATCATTCCTACATTCTTAAGGATGACTTTGGTCTTGTTTGTTGTATATGTGGAATTATACGCAAAAGCATAGAACTTTCTGATTGAACTTTTAACAGTAGAACATCACGCCAAAATCCTCGGAAGCTTTGACACCATTGCATCTCGTTCCAGCACATTAACACCTGACCCAGAGGTAGCAAACAAACGGGTGTGGTGCATTTTCTTAACACAAAAACCACAAGAATCGGCATAAGCAACGTAAAATGTTTGGGCTTCTTCGAAAGAGGGGAAAAACATCCCCTCCTTAGGAACGTTTGTCGGCTGCTCCACTTGGAAAGACACATGAACGATTTCCATCAAAGCACAGAGGTAGGACCACAGAAGAGAAGGGAAGAAAAAGGAAGACGCATGTTGAGATTTATAACAAGTCTCCTGTGCTGTGTAGGAGAGCCAAAATGTTCATGGAAAATGAGTGATTTGAGACGCATTAATGAGGGATGGAGGGATGTAGACATTTGTACGAAACGAGGAATAAAATAAAAAATAAACTTTTTCTGTGAAGACTGCCAACTCAAACGCGTCTGCTGACTGGGCTGACCACATAAGCGCGCGTCCCGAACGCTAGCGTCCGCTAATCGTTTTCCTTTTACTTATCACTTACCTACCTATCTCCCGAATTAAATTCGGCTAAAGAGTAGTAGTGGTGGGGTTTGATTGAGGACTTACTTACCTGGACCTTGTGAGGAAGGAAGCGGTGGGACCCACACATCCTCCTCGAAAGAAAGGAAAGGATTAGTTGGATATAAATTAATAAGATGCAAAGCGAAGGCAGGGCAGGGCAGTTCATTCTTTTTTTTTTCCCTCTCTCTGTCTCTCACACTCACTCATTCACACATCTATTGTTGTTGTTTGTTTGTTTGATTTGGAATTCCCACTTACTCACTCACTCACTCAGATCTGGAAATCTGAAATCTGAAATTAATTAAGATGTTGGATGGTGAGAAGGAATTAAGGGGGGATCATATTCATACAATTAATTATAGCAGCAATCATGATGGTGATGAAGAGGAGACGACGATGGCAACGTTAAATAACAACAACAACAACAACAAGATGAAGGCGGAGTCAGGTGATGGATCGTCTTCGTCTGGGGGAGGATTGAAGAGCATTCTGTGGCACGGCGGGTCGGCGTACGACGCGTGGTTCAGCTGCGCATCCAACCAGGTGGCTCAAGTGCTGTTGACTCTGCCATACTCGTTCTCGCAGCTGGGGATGGCGTCGGGGATCGTTTTCCAGATCTTCTACGGCCTCATGGGAAGCTGGACCGCATACCTAATCAGCGTCCTGTACGTGGAGTACAGGAGCAGACGTCGTAAGGAGGAAGAGGATGAGGAAGAGAACAACAACAACAGCAACAACAATCAACAACAACACGTCATCCAGTGGTTCGAGGTGTTAGATGGTCTCCTCGGCCCCTTCTGGAAGGCCATCGGATTGGTCTTCAACTGCACTTTCCTGTTGTTTGGATCCGTAATCCAGCTCATCGCCTGCGCCTCAAACATCTACTACATCAACGACCACCTCGACAAACGGACCTGGACTTACATCTTCGGCGCCTGCTGTGCCACCACCGTTTTCATACCCTCCTTCCACAACTACCGAATCTGGTCCTTTCTGGGTCTCGCCATGACAACCTACACCGCATGGTATCTGACCATTGCCGCCCTGGTCCAGGGTCAGGTGGCCGGTGGTACCACACACGCAGCTCCAACCAGTCTCGTCCTCTACTTCACCGGAGCCACCAACATACTCTACACTTTCGGGGGCCACGCTGTTACCGTCGAGATAATGCACGCCATGTGGAAGCCTCGTAAGTTCAAATACATATATCTTTTGGCGACGCTGTACGTGTTCACGCTGACTCTGCCGTCGGCGGCGTCCATGTACTGGGCCTTCGGGGACCAACTCCTCACACACTCCAACGCATTCTCCCTCCTACCCAAGACACGTGCCCGTGACACTGCCGTCATACTCATGCTCATCCACCAGTTCATAACCTTCGGCTTCGCCTGCACTCCACTCTACTTCGTCTGGGAGAAGGTGATCGGAATGCACCACACCAACAGCATCTTCCTCCGTGCTCTGGTCCGCCTTCCCGTCGTTGTCCCCATATGGTTCCTCGCCATCATCTTCCCTTTCTTCGGCCCCATCAACTCCGCCGTAGGGGCCTTGCTCGTCAGCTTCACCGTCTACATCATTCCCTCTTTCGCTCACATTCTCACCTACAGACATCCCTCTGCCCGTCAGGTATTTTGTTTTTGTTTATTTTTTAACTTATTTGTATTGATTGAATCATCCTTAATTGTTTAAGAATATTGAGAGGTAGATGTGCATGCATGCATGCAGAACGCTGCGGAGAAGCCGCCCTTCTTCTTGCGGAGCTGGACGGGGATGTTTGTTGTGGACTTGTTCGTGATAGTGTGGGTGATGGCTGTGGGTTTCGGGTTGGGTGGATGGGCAAGCATCACCAACTTCATCGACCAAATCCACACTTTCGGACTCTTTGCCAAATGCTACCAGTGCCCACACCCAACTTCACCTTCAACTCCTCCTCCTCCTCCGCATCATTAATTGATTAGTACCAAAACCAAAACCAAAACCAAAACCAACACACACACCAACTCAAACTGTGTATTAATCAATCGATCAGATAATCTGCATGCACCACCACCCTGTTTGTTTCTTTGTCAAGTGTATTAGTAGTTAGTGGTCTCATACATCTCATGTCATAATGTGTACGTTGTGTGTCATCTGCTGTGTGTTTCTTCTTTATTCCCTTCAGTTTTGTCGTCATTGATGTTTATGATCGTTACTTATAAATATAGCCAGCGTGTGCTAAGTTGTTAAGTTTGATGTACCAATTGTGGATTTATGCATGATTTCAGTAAGACTAATATAAATTCTTTGGAATTAGTTAATGTACAGAAAATTACTAACAATTGGGAATTGGGATACATGAACATGGTTCCAACTTTGCAACTCTGAGAGGTATGTATGTTATGGTGTATGGCCGGCATACATATGGCCATATGAATATGGGCGCCCTTACCTTACCTTACCTTACCTTACCATAAGGACATGGATGATGGAGGAAGAGTGACCTCTGCCTCTGCCCATACTCCCTTCTCATGAGTAGTAATGGATAATTCGGCCGGCCCTCTTATCCTTATCTTTCTCCGACCTCTCCAAATTAAGGAAATTCTTTTTTAGTTGCAAGACAATATGGATGGGGTTGACTTGCAGCACTTCTGTAACGTACCCGAAAACGGCGGAAAATTTAAACAATAACAAAGACCGTCAACGGTCAACACTGGGCACGTCACGGGAATAAACCAACATATATATATATATATATAAACTATATCAGGTACAGACCCACGTGGAAGTCAACTATACATACTATACCGACTGACTGAGATTACAACAAAAACTATTCAACATGTAATCACCTCAAAAAAAGAAGACAACTACAGGATCCGATCTCGGGGGCACCGTCCTCGGTCACCACCTCAAACTCTAACCCTGCTCGCTACCTGAAATGCAAACAACAAACATGCCTGAGTTCCCTGCAGGAACCCCGTATACCAAACCTCCTAAAATACAAAAAGGAATTAAAGACAATGCAATGCTATGCACATGATCATCCGCCTCGGGTCCACAATAATGCCCTCACCGCCTCCGCGGCACTGAACCACTCCTGTCACTAGGGTCAAGTCAGTCCACCGCTGCCTCACAAGGGTCAGTCGACACCACTGCTCCCCAAAAAGTGCAGGAAGGAACCCCCGGTACACGCCGCACCCAAGGAGCGAGTCAGCCCGCCGAATACACAACTCGGGTCAGACGACAGCCACTGCTCCCCCAAGAGTCGTCTAACGCGTACCCTGCCGGAACATCCTCGGCCTACCGCTAAACCCTCGCAAACAGCCCAAGGTTTACGGTACACATCCCTCACACCCCGCTCGGTAAGAGAGGAAAAAGTACAACAATAATACGCCTTCGTCGAAGGTGAAATCCGTAGCTCTCAAAGCCGGTAATCGACCGTCGCCTCGGAGCCGGTAGTCGACCTGACATCGACGGATCGCGTGTGGATAAATCCACCAACCTGCGGTAGATCGGTCGACCGCTACAAGCACACCGGTCGACCGGTCCCCCACACAGTACACAGTACTGTACAAACAAATCTACCGGTCGAACCACGCCAACCGAATTACCGACCAATCGGTCGAACAAAAGTCATCTAGCGGTCGACCGTTTGGAAGGTCTGCGCTATACAATTTTATATAATATATATATCCGACCGGTCGAACCAAGGGGCCGTTCGACCGATAACAGGACTTTCAATATTTTGCCCAAGTCTCGTTCGGTCGACCGGAACTGAAATACAGTTCGACCGAATCAACACAAGCACTCTACCGCTTAATTAAATGCTCAGTCGGTCGACCGAAAGTTAAAGAGCGGTCGACCGTTTTGATGGTCAAAGCTCCCAACCGACTTAGCATCGAATGGATCGGTCGAACAAGGTAAGGACGTTCGACCGTTTAATAAGTCAAAATCCCCAACCGACCCATTCTCATCGTTATTCGGTCGACCGGCTAAGTGGTCCCGTTCGACCGATAACAGTAAAATCCCCTTTTTCCCGCACAATCTGGCATAACGGTCGACCGTCTAACGACATCGTTCGACCGTTCGCGGGTAAACAACAATATAATAATAGGATCGGTCGACTGCCCACAGGCACCGGTCGACCGATCGTCGTCTTCAACCTCTGAATTGGTTGAATTCCGACGGGGAATTCGACACCAACGTCGATCCCCAACACTCACAAGGCTTATGTGAGTTATAATGAAGATTTGGCATACCTTTTCGATGGTTGTAGATGTCTCCCAAGCTTTGGCTACTTCAATCCAACACTTCACCTTCTCCTCCTCTTCCTCTTCTCTCCTTCTTCTTATTGCTTCCTTCTCTTCTCCGAGAATCTCAAACACTCTCACTCTCTGTTAGATGAAATTGGTGAAGAAACGTTTTAACAAAATCCTATCTTAACTATATATATACATTCCTCACCTCCACCTCTTCCAATCAACAATCACCTAAAATCCCTCCAATCATAACCAACCAACTCTCTCTCCCTCTCCTTCCAACACCTCCTGCTCTCCATGCATAATTAATTAGGGTAATTAGGTTTAGGTTTAGTTAATTAAGATGTTTAGTTTAGGTTATTACAATCTACCCTCCTTAAAAGAATTTCGTCCGCGAAATTCGAAACAACTGACTTACCGAACAACTCTGGATACTGCTTCCTGACTTCCTCCTCGATCTCCCAGGTAGCCTCTCTGTCAGTGTGATGCTGCCACCTGACCTTCACCATAGGAATCGCCCTCCTCCTGAGTTGGTGTACCATCTGATCCACAATCTCTACTGGTCTCTCATCTAACGACAAATCCTGCTGGATCTCCGGTACTGATATCTCTATCACATGAGCTGGATCGGCCACGTACTTCCTCAACATAGAAACATGGAAGACGTTGTGAAGCCCTGCGAACTGTGGCGGTAAAGCAATCCTATACGCCACCTCACCAACCCGATCCAATATCTCAAACGGTCCGACATATCTCGGACTCAGCTTCCCCTTCTTCCCGAATCTCATCACCCCTCTGGAAGGCGAGATTTTCAGGAAGACATGATCTCCTACCTCAAAAGTCAGCTCACGCCTCCGCGTATCAGCATAACTCTTCTGCCTGCTCTGCGCTGTAGCTAGTCGTCTCCGAATCACGTCGACCTTCTCTGAATACAACTGGATAATGTCAGGTCCAACTAGCTGTCTCTCGCCCACATCACTCCAGCATACCGGCGATCTACACGGTCTCCCGTATAATGCCTCATAGGGTGCCATCCCAATACTCGAGTGGTAGCTGTTGTTGTAGGCGAACTCGATCAACGGCAAATGCTCATCCCAATACCCCGCCCAGTCAAGTGTACACGCTCTCAGCATGTCCTCCAAAGTCTGTATCGTCCGCTCTGACTGGCCATCTGTCTGTGGGTGGAAAGCTGTGCTAAACTTCAGACGTGTCCCCAGTGCTCTGTGTAGACTCTCCCAAAATCTCGAAGTGAATCTGGGATCTCTGTCTGAAATAATACTGACTGGTACGCCATGAAGTCTGACAATCTCCTCAATATATAACTTAGCTAGACCCTCCAGAGCAAGAGTGGTCTTAATAGCTAAGAAATGCGCCGACTTGGTCAGTCGATCGACTATAACCCAAATCGCATCGTGGAATCTCCGTGTCTTCGGTAGCCCCGTAACAAAATCCATCGTCACGTGCTCCCACTTCCACTCGGGCAACTCAATCCTCTGCATCTGTCCTGCTGGTCTCTGGTGCTCGATCTTCACCTGCTGACAGACCAAACACCTCGACACGAAGTCTGCAACGTCCTTCTTCATACCTCGCCACCAGAAGTTCCGCTGCAGATCTTTGTACATCTTGGTGCTCCCTGGATGAATGGAATATCTCGATCTGTGTGCCTCCTCCATGATATCATGTCTCAGGTCCTCTGTCTTCGGCACCCAGATACGATCTCTGAATCTCAGACCTCCATCCACTCCAACTCTGAAGTCTGACCCATCTCTGGCAGCTAACTGTAACAAACTGCTCAACTCCTCATCTGTAGTCTGAGCATGAATCACTGCTGACACTGTCTGAGGCTCTACTCTCAATCCTGCAATCACTGCACCCTCAGAGCTATCTGCAAATGGTCTCCACTCTGCTAAAGACTCCAGCAGTCTCCACTCCTGAATGCATAGGCCTGCTACTGATACTTCCACCTTCCGGCTCAAAGCGTCTGCAACTGTGTTCGCCTTCCCCGGATGGTAAGAGATAGTGAAGTCATAGTCCTTAATGAACTCAAGCCATCTGCGCTGCCTCATATTCAGCTCCTTCTGCGAGAACAGGTACTTCAGACTCTGATGATCTGTAAACACCTCGAACTGCTCGCCATAAAGATAGTGTCTCCAGGTCTTCAGTGCGTGAACCACTGCTGCCAACTCCAAATCATGTGTCGGGTAATTCCTCTCATGGACCTTCAGCTGTCTGGATGCGTACGCGATCACCCTCCCGTGCTGCATAAGTACACATCCTAAGCCAATACCTGAAGCGTCGCTATAAATCACGAATCCACCCGTGCCACTCGGCAATGATAAAACTGGTGCTGTGGTCAACAGTCTCTTCAGCTCCTGAAAGCTGTCCTCGCACTTCTGCGACCAAACAAAAGTGACTCCCTTCTGCGTCAGAGCCGTCAGTGGTGCTGCCAATCTCGAGAAGTCCTTGATGAAGCGACGGTAATAACCCGCCAGTCCAACAAAGCTCCTAATCTCCGTCACGCTCGTAGGGGTCCTCCACTGTGTCACCGCCTCTACCTTCGCCGGATCCACTGATATCCCCTCTGCCGATACAATGTGTCCGAGGAATGCCACTCTGTCCAACCAAAACTCGCACTTTGAGAACTTAGCATATAACTGCTGAGCCCTCAAGATGCTGAGTACGATCCTCAGATGCTCTCTGTGCTGCTCCACATCTGGTGAATAGATCAAGATGTCATCCACGAAGACAATCACAAATATATCAATATACTGCCTGAACGTCCGGTGCATCAGATCCATGAATGCTGCCGGAGCATTCGTCAATCCAAATGGCATCACCAAGAACTCATAGTGTCCATATCTCGTCCTGAAGGCTGTCTTCTGGATGTCCTCATCTCGGATCCTCAACTGGTGATATCCTGAACGCAGGTCAATCTTCGAGAAAACCTTCGCTGACTGCAGCTGGTCAAAGAGGTCCTCAATCCTAGGTAAGGGATACCTATTCTTCACCGTCACCTGGTTCAGCATCCTGTAGTCTATGCACATCCTCAAGGATCCGTCCTTCTTCTTCACAAACAGAACTGGTGCACCCCAAGGCGAGACGCTCGGTCTGATAAATCCAGAGTCCATCAACTCCTGCAACTGCTTCTTCAACTCTGTCAACTCAGCAGGTGCCATCCGGTATGGAGCCTTCGACTGTGGTGTAGTGCCAGCTACCAACTCAATGCCGAACTCCAACTCCCGGTGTGGTGGTAAACCTGGAATCTCCGCTGGAAAAACATCCGCGAACTCCTGCACCACCTCAATGTCCTCTAGCCTCTGGGACTCTGCCTCCGCAACCACAAGCGTCGCCAGAAATGCTGCACATCCCTGCTGTAACAGTCTCTGGGCTCTAACAGCAGATACAATAATGCGACCCCCTCTGCTTCTGATCCCTCTAATCAGAATATCAGGCAAACCCTTCCTCGGGATCAAAATCTTCTTCTCACGGCACAAGACTCGAACATCATATTGGGACAGCCAATCCATCCCAAGTATGACATCAAAGTCCTCCATCGGTAGCAAGACCAGGTCTGCCGGAAACTCCTGATCTCCCGAAACAACCGTGGCGCCGGGGACAAATCTCCCCACAGTGCCCACCAGACCCAGGGGTGTGCTGACTTCCAAAGTGGCAGTCAACATCGCAAGGGTACAGCCCAACACTCCCGCAAATCGCTCTGAGATGAACGAGTGTGTCGCGCCACAATCAAATAACACCCTAGCTACTGAACCTGCGACAAGAAGGGTACCTTCCACGACAGCGCCTCCATCTCGAGCCTCCTCTGCCTGGATGGTGAAAACTCTGCCAGTGCGCTGCCCCTGCTGTGGTCGGAAAGGTGGTCTACCTCCGCCTCCTCCTCTGCCCGGTGCGGGTAAACCCGGTGGTCTGCTCGGCCCAGCTCCTCGGCTCGGACAGCTCCTGATAAAGTGACCCAGCTGGCCACAACCATGACATGCTCCGGGGGTGAAGCACGGCCCAGAGTGAAATCTCCCACAAGTACCACAAGGCTCAGGTCGTGGTACTGCAACTCCTGCTCCCTCGTACCGGGGCCTCTTGCCCGGATTCCCTCCAGTCTGACCTCCTGGCCGCCCAGAGAATCTACCCGATGGCCTTCTCTCATCCTGGTAGTTCTCCCTGTAGTCACGATCAAGAACAGAGGCACTCTTCACTGCATCGGCCAACGTGCTCGGCATGTGTGTCAGCACCTTCGTCCTCAGCTGCTTCCGGAGCCCTCGGACGAACTTCCCTGCCCTCTGCTCCTGTGTAACATACATCTCGGGACAGTAACGCTCAAGGGCGTTGAACTTCCCGATGTAGCCTGCTAGGGTCATGTCTCCCTGCTGAAGACTCAGAAACTCCTCCCTCTTCTGATCCTGGACATGCTGCGGAAAATACTGCTCGTTGAACTCGCCAACGAACTCCTCCCAGGCTATATCATCTCTGTCCGCAAACACCACTGCAGATGTGGACCTCCACCAGTTGGACGCAGCACCGCCCAACACATAAGTAGCCAGGCCCACTCTCGCCTCTGGAGGACAACCAATAGCACCGAAGATCTTCTGCATCGTGAAGATCCACTCCTCCGCAGCCTCTGCGTCATACTGCCCCAGAAAGGTAGGCGGATGCTGGCGCATAAACCGGTCATGCATAGCGCCAGTCCCCGTCTGCCCTGTCTGTGCTGTCTGCTGCTGTAGCATCTCTGTCAGACGTCCGACCGTATCGAACAACGTCCGACGCTCATCCTCCCAAGCCTCATCCCTCGCAGTCTCACTCTCACCGCGAGTATGGGCAACCGCCTTCCCCCGTCTAGGAGGCATCTGCCAAAGGAAACAAGACAATATCAATATAATCTGTGCATGCATGATCCTCTAGACCTAACTCCTAACTCAAAGGTGGTTTCTTTGGACAAGTACGCCGAGATCAACGCTCTGATACCAAATTGTAACGTACCCGAAAACGGCGGAAAATTTAAACAATAACAAAGACCGTCAACGGTCAACACTGGGCACGTCACGGGAATAAACCAACATATATATATATATAAACTATATCAGGTACAGACCCACGTGGAAGTCAACTATACATACTATACCGACTGACTGAGATTACAACAAAAACTATTCAACATGTAATCACCTCAAAAAAAGAAGACAACTACAGGATCCGATCTCGGGGGCACCGTCCTCGGTCACCACCTCAAACTCTAACCCTGCTCGCTACCTGAAATGCAAACAACAAACATGCCTGAGTTCCCTGCAGGAACCCCGTATACCAAACCTCCTAAAATACAAAAAGGAATTAAAGACAATGCAATGCTATGCACATGATCATCCGCCTCGGGTCCACAATAATGCCCTCACCGCCTCCGCGGCACTGAACCACTCCTGTCACTAGGGTCAAGTCAGTCCACCGCTGCCTCACAAGGGTCAGTCGACACCACTGCTCCCCAAAAAGTGCAGGAAGGAACCCCCGGTACACGCCGCACCCAAGGAGCGAGTCAGCCCGCCGAATACACAACTCGGGTCAGACGACAGCCACTGCTCCCCCAAGAGTCGTCTAACGCGTACCCTGCCGGAACATCCTCGGCCTACCGCTAAACCCTCGCAAACAGCCCAAGGTTTACGGTACACATCCCTCACACCCCGCTCGGTAAGAGAGGAAAAAGTACAACAATAATACGCCTTCGTCGAAGGTGAAATCCGTAGCTCTCAAAGCCGGTAATCGACCGTCGCCTCGGAGCCGGTAGTCGACCTGACATCGACGGATCGCGTGTGGATAAATCCACCAACCTGCGGTAGATCGGTCGACCGCTACAAGCACACCGGTCGACCGGTCCCCCACACAGTACACAGTACTGTACAAACAAATCTACCGGTCGAACCACGCCAACCGAATTACCGACCAATCGGTCGAACAAAAGTCATCTAGCGGTCGACCGTTTGGAAGGTCTGCGCTATACAATTTTATATAATATATATATCCGACCGGTCGAACCAAGGGGCCGTTCGACCGATAACAGGACTTTCAATATTTTGCCCAAGTCTCGTTCGGTCGACCGGAACTGAAATACAGTTCGACCGAATCAACACAAGCACTCTACCGCTTAATTAAATGCTCAGTCGGTCGACCGAAAGTTAAAGAGCGGTCGACCGTTTTGATGGTCAAAGCTCCCAACCGACTTAGCATCGAATGGATCGGTCGAACAAGGTAAGGACGTTCGACCGTTTAATAAGTCAAAATCCCCAACCGACCCATTCTCATCGTTATTCGGTCGACCGGCTAAGTGGTCCCGTTCGACCGATAACAGTAAAATCCCCTTTTTCCCGCACAATCTGGCATAACGGTCGACCGTCTAACGACATCGTTCGACCGTTCGCGGGTAAACAACAATATAATAATAGGATCGGTCGACTGCCCACAGGCACCGGTCGACCGATCGTCGTCTTCAACCTCTGAATTGGTTGAATTCCGACGGGGAATTCGACACCAACGTCGATCCCCAACACTCACAAGGCTTATGTGAGTTATAATGAAGATTTGGCATACCTTTTCGATGGTTGTAGATGTCTCCCAAGCTTTGGCTACTTCAATCCAACACTTCACCTTCTCCTCCTCTTCCTCTTCTCTCCTTCTTCTTATTGCTTCCTTCTCTTCTCCGAGAATCTCAAACACTCTCACTCTCTGTTAGATGAAATTGGTGAAGAAACGTTTTAACAAAATCCTATCTTAACTATATATATACATTCCTCACCTCCACCTCTTCCAATCAACAATCACCTAAAATCCCTCCAATCATAACCAACCAACTCTCTCTCCCTCTCCTTCCAACACCTCCTGCTCTCCATGCATAATTAATTAGGGTAATTAGGTTTAGGTTTAGTTAATTAAGATGTTTAGTTTAGGTTATTACAACTTCAATACCATGTTCCACTTTATATTATTCTCTAACTAAATAAACTAGCTAATGAAATCAAGTTGAATACAAGGGCAGAACATCAGTTCTCATTCTACAGTTACCAATGTCTCTCAACCATATATCTGAGATAATAACACATCCTATTTAGTTTTAACTTTTTGTGGTCCTCCCCATTAGGAAAAACAGAGAAAAAGACATCTCCATGAATTTTCAGGGACATGAATCATTGATTGAGAACAGCATGCACCTCACCTCACCTCACCTCGTTGGAAAGATGTTTTAACCCTTTTAAATTGTGACTTTAAGTGGTGGGCATCCCATTGGGAAGTGAAAGGGGTGGTGATATTGAGATGAGGAACGTAGGGCTTTCTTTCTTTCTTTATGTCCCCTCAAATCAAATCTAGCTATTTGCTCCAATCCAATCCAATCCATTTTCATTCAATTTCTTTCCTTTCCTTTCCTGTTGTTGTTACTGTTGTTGGCAGATACTCGTGCAATCGTAGATATACTTACGTATACGTGAAAGAAATGGCAGACCCTCTCAATTTGCCTTGGTTACTAGATCTGATTCTTGTGCTCGGAAATGTAAAAGTGAGTACGGACCACTTCCTGGATTGGATCTGGTTACGTACACAAGAACAAATGTCGAGTTGTCTGTTCGTGTTTGTTTGTTTGTTTGGAAACTGGTTCAGAGGCCACTATAACATGGATCGGAATCCCATGCATGCATGTTTGTTTGTTTGCTTGCTGTTTTCTGTTTGGTGGTGGACATGCAAACATAAGCCATCTGTTTTTATAGGCCCAACTTCAGTTTCATCAATAAATAAATAAATAAATAAATACTGAATAGTTCTCACTTAATACACAAGGAAAGGACGGGAGGTTATTAAGACTAAACCACATTATTAATTTATATTTATTACAGAAGGTATATATGCATATCAAGTATCGAAAAAGAGGTTAATAATAATGAAAAATCGGTGCACTAAAACGTAATTATCTGGCTCAGTCCATTCCAGCCCAACTGTTTGGGCTTATTTGGTCCAAGTTGTTGTTTGGGCCTCGCCCACTTCCTGTGTGAAGTCTAAATAAAGCACGTTGTTTTTTTATCGGATCTAATGGTTGACATTAAGATATCTTTATAATTATTTTTTTTGCTACAATAACTGCTTTTGTTCAAAATCAAATTCGCCTTGATAAATTTATAATTTTCCGAAGTGTTGAATCAAAGATAGTTCCCGAATCAAAGATTTGGAAATCATGTTAACTTCTACAAACCAACATCAACGACCAGATCATGCTCAATTTACACTTTTTTAAAATTTCGCAAGTAGAAAAGTTGGATTGGAATTTTTGTCCGGAATTTTTTTTCACGTCACTTTCTTCCATATGTTTGGCATTTATCGTCTTACTTTTACACAAGTTGGTGACGTACGTAACTTGTCTACTGCGTAATTCCACGTTACCTAGATTAGTCAGCAAAAAATAACCATTCTGAATAGAACGTAGCCAGAAGCAGCAATTGAAAGAAAAGAAAAAAAGAAGAAGATTCCGTCAATGACGTTTTAACATTTTCTACCCATATGAATGAATCACAAACTACGTAACACATATATGTTGTAATGCATTTGGATTATACTTTTTATTTAATTATAAACGAGAGAAGATATTGCAGCAATATGAAACCAAACTAACAAAGAATTTTCTACGAAACAATTTGCTTTAAAATTTTAACTTCAAATTATAGATATTTATGGGGGTGGGTGAGGTTTCTTTTCCTTAAGATGACTATATTAATCGTGTGATTATGACAATGACCATACAATAACCTATTGCACTCAATCAAAACATATATATGGAAAGATATGCTACGTTACTTGATAGTTAATGTAGTCAATTAATCATCTCTTTTGTAGTCGAGGGACTAGCTTAGTTGTCTATGAAGCGATCGTGACTCTTTGTTCTAATTTTCTGTAATATACTATACATTATTGTTAAACACAAAGCGGAGCCCAATCCAACGGGCTCACTTAAGCTCATCAAAGAATTATTTCTGTCTATAATATTACTTAATTTTAATATATATTTTAATCACATACTGCTCATACATATTTCTGTACTTCAATCTCATAATATAAATAAGAATATCACTCACTCTCTAAACATAGAGTTTGAGTTTAGTTTTCCTATGCAAAATCTCTTTTTCACTTTGTGTTCAAATATGATATCAGGGTCAGTAATATCCTTAACCGGGCAGACGTAACCTCTCCTATTTGTGACACGCGTAGACTCGGAAAAATCTTAATCATGCGTGCGGGGAGTGTTAGAGATAGTCTCATATCGTAGAAATGTGTGCTCTTTTCTGGGTTACAAGTTCGGTAGTTTTTCTACTCATAGTCAATTGGTTGTGAGTTAGATACGAGTCATGACCAAATAGAATAAAACCTTGATCCACTTTGCTTTTCCCCCAACCTATCTCATCTTTACCTTTCTTTTCTTTTTCTAGCCATAACAAACCAAGAAAACCAACCTAGCCCATAACTGACTGCAATCTTGGAAATTCTTCCACTTTCTTCTCAATATTTTCTTTCTTTCTTTCCTTTTGACCCAACGGTGTGGATCTCCTGATCTCCTCCCACTTATTCACATGGATTCTGCTTCTTCAAGCTATATCCAATAGTTCATCTCACCCCATTCAACAACCACCATCACATGTCTCTTCGTTTTCTGTGAAATCAATCTCAATCCTTGATTTCGAAAATATCTCGATCCAACGGTGCCCGTCATCTTTCTCCACCATTCATCCACTATGACGAAATCTAACTCCCTCTACCATCCACAAAAATCTCACCACCACCCTTCCACCTTCCGTACCCTCAAATCTTGCCTTCTTTGTCCACATTCGTCTTGATCAGGACAACTTCCTACTCTGACGCTCTCAGATCGTTCCGTTAATCAGAGGTCATGACCTCTTTGCATACCTCGATGGCTCGCTCCAGTGTCCTCCACAATACCTCACCACAACTAACTCTGCTACCACACCATCCGCCGTCAATCTTGCCTACCTCTTTTGGAACCAACAAGACCAACTCCTTCTTGGCTGGCTCCGGGCAACTCTCACAGAAGGAGTCATGGCGCATGTCGTTAGCTGCGAGACTTTCCATGCGGTCTGGATTAGCCCCGAGAGGCTTTTCGCCTCCTAGTCCAAATCGTGTATTCTTCGACTTCAACTACAGACAACAAAAAAGGCTGGATCCTCCATCTCTGAGTTTCTCCAGAAAATGAAGTCCATGTCCGACAATCTCTCTGTCGTTGCTAGTCCCGTCACCGATGTCTACCTCATGCTTCACATTCTCTCTAGCCTTGGTCTAGAATACGACTCTTTTGTCACCTCTGTGACAACTCGCTAAGATTCACTCTCTATTGAAGATCTCCATAGTATGCTCCTCTGCCACGAGACTCGACTGGCCAAACACAACACTCCGGATATCTCAGCGAATGCTGTCACCAAACTGTCAGACAATCGGGACAATTTCCGTCCAAACAACTGCAACAACCGCAATAACAACCACAATAATAACCTCTCCCGCAACAACAACACCAACCGTGACAACACTTTCCACGCATCCAATGCCAAATTTGGTCCAAAATGGGCCACTCCGCTCTCCAATGCTATTAGCGGTTCAATCCTTTTGTCTAGTCCCCCTAAAACTTCGCTGCTAACATGGCTTCTGCCTGTCCAGTAGCCGATGACGTCTGGTATCCCGACCCGGGTGCCACTCATCATCTGACGAACGACAATGGTGGCTTTCATGAGTCGTAGGAATACCAAGGGACAGATGTGATACGAACCGCTAATGGCTCGGGTTTACCTATACTTCGCTCATGATTGATAACTATGCCGCATTCTTTTAAACCATTACGCATGCATAATATATTTTATGTGCCCTCTGTTACGCGAAAATTATTAAGTGTTGCCAAGTTCACCTCTGCTAATAATGTTTACTTCGAATTTTCCCTTACTTATTGCCTTGTGAATGATCTATTCTCGGGTCAGGTCCTCCTTCGGGGTCATCTTGAGCATGGACTTTACCAGTTGCGAATCTCTGGTTCTCCTCCTCGAAATTTGGTGTTTCTCGGCGAACGTGCTCCAGCTGATATTTGGCACCAACGTCTAGGACACTCTTCTGCAAGAATTGTTCACTCCTTACTTCACAAACATGGTTTGCGTATCTCAGGACCAAAACATTTACATTTTTGTCATACTTGCCCACAAGTAAAGAACATTAGACTACCGTTTACTAAAACTGCTACTCATACTACTGCTTCTTTACAAATAATACATTCAGATATTTGGGGTCCTTCCCCTGTTAGTTCTTCTTCTAGAAAAAGATATTATGTTTCGTTTTTAGATGACATTTCTCATTACACTTGGTTGTTTCCTATCACCTATAAATCCTAAAGTTATACATGTTTTTCAAAAGTTAAAAATTCAGGTTGAAAATTATTTCTCCTTAAAAATAAAGTGCTTTCAAAGTGACTGAGGAGGCGAATATTGCAACGTCTCCCAGTTTTTGACTAATCATGGTATTATACATCGTATTTCCTGTCTGCATGCACATGAACACAATTGTTCTATTGAACGTAAACACCGTCATATTGTGGATGTGGGTTTATCTTTACTTAAACATGTTTCAGTATCGAATTATTTTTGAGATGATGTCTTTGTATATGATGTTTTCTTAATTAATCGACTACCTACACCGACTTTGAAAAATATATCTCCTTTGAAAAGCTTTTTCACCAAACTCCTGATTATTCTCTTCTAAAGGTTTTTGGTTGTACATGTTTTCCCTACCTTCGACCTTACAACTCCAATAAACTAGAACCTCGTTCTATTGTTTGTGTTTTTTTGGGCTACATCCCTCATCACAAAGGATATAAATGTTTTGACATGACTAATTCTCGAACTTATATTGCTCGACATGTTATTTTTATGAATATTCTTTTCCTTTTGTTACCAGTTCTACTGCACTGGTATCTGGTGGTAGTAAGTCCTTCACCTCTACCATACTTGTGCCTTGCATTTATGACATAGTAGCACCACAAGGTCCCTTGATAGCTAATTCTCCTGTCCTATCAACCGACCCAATTTCCACTCCAAGTAATTTATAACTTGTCCCCCTTAGAAACACCACTTCCCTACCATCATCTGAAAATCACCCATCTAGCCCACCTTCTCCTTCAATACCCCTTCCTTGCACCTCTCACCCTCCACCCCCAAACCACCCTATGACAACTCGATCCAAAGATAATACCAAAAAATCAAAATCCTTTTCTGAATTTCAGACATATCTCACCACCAAATACCCTCCTGTCCATTCCTCCCTACCAGATACAACCCTTTCTTGCTTCTCAAAAGCTGTCAAAGATGCCAAGTGGAGGTCACCTATGGATGATGAGTTTAATGCACTCACCTGCAATGGCACATGGTCATTAGTACCACTTTGTTCCACTAAAAACACAATTGGTTACAAATAGGTCTATCGTATAAAAAGGAACCCTCATGGTTTTGTAAATAAATACAAAGCATGTCTTGTTGCAAAAGGCTTTAATTAAGAAGATGGTGTAGATTATGAAGAAACCTTTAGCCCGGTTGTGAAACCTGTGACTATTCATGTCATTCTATCTCTTGCCATCTCTTTAAATTGGCCTATTATACAGTTAGATGTAACTAATGTCTTCTGAAACGATGATCTTCAAGAGGAAGTCTATATGACAACCTCCCGGGTTCATCAACCCCTCCCTCCCACAACATGTTTGACGCCTGCACAAAGCCCTTCATGGGCTTAAACAGGCACCACGTGCCTGGTTTACCATGTTAGCAACACAACTACGACATCTTGGGTTCAAACCAAGTCAATCTGATCCTTCCATGTTTGTTCTACATCCCGCTTAAGATATTCTAGTAATCCTTGTCTTTGTTGATGATATTTTACTCACTGACAGCTCCTCTTTTCTTATCACTCAGGTTGTTTCAAACCTTAACAAAGACTTTGCTTTAAAAGATTTAGGCCATTTACACTATTTTCTTGGTATTGAAGTGCACAAAATTAAGTCTGGAATGTTTATTAATCAAATAAATAAATAAATATATACAGGAATTCTCTAGTGAGCCCAGGGCTTAATTTTTCTAAATTAAGCCCCCACAATATCCACCACTCATTTCAAATTGTAAGGTAGATTAAGAAAAAAATGGTTATGCTAATGAATGGTGAGATTAACTGTAAATAAAATCCAATGGTGAGATTGTAGGGGGCTTAAACTAAATTTGATAAGCTCTGGGCTCACTAGAGCTTGACCATATATATATATATATATATGATCTTGTTGTTAAAACTAATATGCAAAATGTCAAACCAATTTCTTCCCCTTGTTCTGACACAAGATTATCTAGATTCACTGGTACTACCATGTTTGATATTTTTCTATATCGTAGCACAGTTGGAGCACTTCATTATATAACATTAACTCGACCTGATATAACCTATGTTGTCAATCGAGTATGTCAATTCATGCATGCACCCACTGACGAACATTGGATGGCTGTCAAACATATTCTGCGTTATTTAAAACAAACTATTCATTTTGGGCTTCACTATGTTCCTTCTCCCTCTCCTTCTGTGAACCACTTGTCTGCCTTTTCTGATGCAAATTGGGCAGGGGACCTTGATGACCGCAAATCAATTTCTGGTTTCTGTTTTTTTTTGGGCAAAATATTGTAGCATGGAAATCAAAGAAACAAGCCACGGTTGCAAAATCAAGCACAGAAGCCGAATACAAGAGATTTCACATGCCACTGCTGAGATCATCTGGCTTCAACAACTTCTTCAAGATCTTGGACTGGCAAGTTCCAGACCTCCAGCTTTGTGGTGCGACAATATTGGTGCCCATATCTGGCTGCAAATTTAATTTTTCATGCTCATACAAAACATGTGGAAATCGATTTCCACTTCGTTGGAGAAAAAGTTTCCACCAAACAATTGTTGATCAAATTCATTTCAGCAAGGATCAAACAACAAATATATTAACCAAGCATATTTCCTCTTCTCGGTTCGCTTTGCTCCGTTCCAAGCTCTTTGTTGGACCACCTCTTGTTCGCTTGCGGGGGGATGTTAAAACACAAAGCCCAGCCCAGTCCAATGGGCTCACTTAAGCTCACCTAAGAACTATTTGTCTATAATATCACTTAATTGTAACATCTATTTTAATCTCATACTGCTCATACATATTTCTGTACTTCAATTTCATAATATAAATAAGAATCTCACTCACTCCCTAAACATGGAGTTTGAGTTTAGTTTTACTTTGCAAAATCTCCTATTCACTTTGTGTTCAAATAATTATAAGAAAAACTTATTAAGAAAAGTCGGTAAGTTAAGGAACCAGAAAAAAGATATTGAGTGTTTAATTAGTAGATGTGGACCTCTAAATGTTGAATCTTCTACAATTTATTGGTTCCACGATGACTTTTCATAAATCTTGACTTCCACAAAAGAATGTATATGAATGTTCTTGACGATTTATCTTGTCATATATGATTCAAGACTTTTACATTCGTGAAAAAGGAATGCCTTATAGATATCACTTTCAGAGAAGGTGTAAGAAATTGGGTATTGTTTAGGCAAGAAAACACAAGTTTCTTTTAACTACTTTAATTTTATCGCCTAAAAAGTTGGTCATGTATACATTATTCTCTGTCTAGTCTAGTGTATAATAATATAATAATATTGTGATGGGAATAATGGTTAGATTGAAAAATCGATGGCGAGCGTACGTGATAAGATCAAGAAGTTGGTGTGTGTATATATATGTATGAGAAAAAGGAAGGAAGGAAAGATATTTGTGTTTAATTAGTTGTTGTTAGAGAGAAGAGAGAGAGAGAGAGAATGCAGTGTGTGACGACGACGACGACGATGACGACGAGTAGGCATGGGTGTTTGGGGTTGAGGGTTTGTAGGGCGAGAGACAACAGCAGTAGACACAGATGCATGTTGCTGACGTTGGCACCGCAACGTCGACGGAGTGGAGTTTTTCCTTTGTTGAAAAACTCTGCTTCCGTTAATAACTCTCGGCCGTCACTACAAGTTGTTCACACATCAACATCAACAGGTTTAGACGTTGTTGTTGAGGAGAAAGATGATGATGATGAGTTATGGAAGGATGAAGGTTTTATTAGGTTCGCAGAGGCAGCAGCAAAGGGAGGCCGCAGCAGCAGCAACTTGGTCCCCCTCTCTACTTGTTTCTTCTCCGACCACCTGACTCCCGTACTCGCCTACCGTTGCCTGGTGAAGGAAGGAGACCACCACACCCCTAGCTTCCTCTTCGAGGCCGTAGAGCAGCAACACCCTGGAACTGGATCATCCACAAGCGTTGTATGCATGCATGAATGCATTTCTTTTTAATTAATTATTTGTTTCCATTAATATAGTATAATATAATTAATTCATGGCCGGGTACGTACGTATCAGGGTCGGTACAGTGTGGTTGGAGCACAACCCGCCATGGAGATCGTTGCGAAGGAAAAATCGGTTACCATCATGGATCACGAGGATGCCACCAAGACAGTCAAATCCGTGGACGATCCCATGTCTGTTCCTAAGCAAATCATGGACTCATTCACTCCCCACTACCACCACATCCCCGACCTTCCCGACGCTTTTTGTGGTGGTTGGATCGGTTATTTTTCCTACGACACTGTTCGCTACCTTGAGAACAAAAAACTCCCCTTCTCCAATGCTCCTCTTGACGATAGAAATCTTCCCGATCTTCATCTTGCCCTTTACAACGACGTTCTCGTCTTTGATCACGTCGACAAGGTATGTACGTACGTACGTACTTACGTATGTACTTAATTGTAAATTAATTTCCATCTCCGGCGCCCATAATATATATATATATATATATATATATATATATATATATATATATATATATATATATATATATATATATATATATATAATTTCATGTTTGCATGCAGAGAGCATATGCAATTCATTGGGTACGCATAGACAGGTACTCTTCTATCCACAACGCTTATCGTCAAGGAAAGAAGCATTTGGAGCTTCTACTTGCAAAAGTGCAGAATGTCGACACGTACGTACCTCGATCGATCACTAGCTACGAATTACAACAACAACAACAACAACATTAACTTCACTTCTGACTATGCCTTGTATACATGTTTATATATAGCTAGCTGCATGCATGCCTAATTTAATTAATCAATTTGTTCCTACCTTATTGTCTATTGGTTATAGTCCAAAGCTGTCGGCAGGACATGTGAACCTGCAAACTCGTCAGTTTGGGAGTTCGTTGAAGAAATCCACCATGACAAGTGAAGCATATAAACAGGCAGTTGTCCAAGCAAAGGAACATATTCTGGCTGGTGATATTTTTCAGATTGTGTTGAGTCAACGTTTCGAGCGTCGTACGTTTGCAGACCCCTTTGAGGTGTACAGGGCATTACGAATTGTGAACCCAAGTCCCTACATGACTTATTTGCAGGTACCAATGTCCAATGTCGACCTAGCTTGCAGCTGGGTTTTCGATCTTCAATCATATATTTAAATTGTTGTTGACATCTTGGTGTATTCCATTAATTCCAGGCAAGAGGATGCATTTTAGTTGCTTCAAGTCCTGAGATTCTCACTCGTGTTAAGAACGTAAGTGTCGTCGTATCTCTAAATCGTTAACTGTTGTGATTTCAGGAAGTACTTGTTATTCATTCTTAGCTGTTCAAACGAAACCTTGGGGTTCTTCACTCTGAGACGTCCTATGGATATAACAATACTCCCTTTTTTCCATTGACCTTGATCTGAATGTTTAGAGTATTTGTCTAATAACTCTATTATTATATGCTTATTCCAAATCATGATGAAAGTAGATTGGTTGTGTCCTTCAAATAATTAATGTGCCCAAAGGCATTATATATAGTACTCAATTATACTTCTACCACCAAGAAACGATCAATTTGATAAGTAATAATCTCATAATTCTTTACAGAGAAGTTCTTTCAAATATGCAAAATCTTACTAAACTGCTAGTTGTACTTTGACCATTATTGGTAATTTTAGCATGTGACTACAATTAGCTAGCCTGCCCATTTTGTTTTGGTGCATTAATTATTTGTAAAGTAGGTGGTGCTTTTGTTCTGAAATCCTTAACTATTTACATGTATTTTCCAGAGGAAAATTGTGAACCGACCTCTTGCTGGTACGGTTAGACGAGGCAAGACTGAGGAAGAAGACGAATTGCTACAGCAACAGTTGCTGAACGATGCAAAGCAATGTGCAGAGCATATTATGCTTGTGGATTTAGGGCGCAATGATGTTGGAAGGGTTTGTTTTAATTTTCTTCCTTTAATTTGAACATTCAATTAATATCCCCCCTAATTAGTGCATTAATTGTTGTGCGTGTAGGTTGCGAAGCCTGGTTCAGTTAAAGTGGAGAAACTCATGAACATAGAAAAGTACTCCCACGTCCAGCATATTAGCTCCACTGTGAGTTCTATAATCATGCATTGTTAGCCGATCGAGTCCATATTTTGAGGTTGTAAATTAACTGCATAGATGTGATGCTGGAGGATCGGAAAATTAAGGCATTAATCAATTGGATCAAACTGCATGTGATGTTTGAATTGGTCCTAATAAATGCAGGTGACTGGAGAATTGCTGGATAGCCTTAGTCCTTGGGACGTCCTGCGTGCTGCATTGCCTGTTGGAACTGTGAGTGGCGCCCCAAAGGTATCAACGATATTATCATTATTGTGTCTTGAATCTTGATCTCATATATATATATATATGTGTGTGTGTTATGTTTATTATCGCTGGTTGGTCATGCATGTACTAATTAATTTGGTATATATACATGGCCGGATATGGGTGGGGCATGCATATATGCAGGTAAAGGCAATGGAGTTGATCGATAAGCTAGAAGCGACAAGGCGGGGGCCGTACAGCGGGGGATTCGGTGGGGTATCTCACTCGGGGGACGTGGACGTGGCGCTGGCTTTGAGGACAATTGTTTTTCCAACGGGGACGCATTTCGACACCATGTACTCCTACAATGACGACGCAGAGAAGAGGAAGGAGTGGGTTGCGCACCTTCAGGCCGGTGCTGGTATTGTGGCTGACAGTAGTCCGGATGACGAACACAAGGAATGCCACAACAAGGCTGCTGCACTTGCTCGAGCAATCGATCTTGCAGAGGCAGCTTTCCTACCTTCATCACATTTTTAAACTAAACTATATATAAACGAAGGAAGCTAGTCCAATGTGATTAATGCTTTTGTACGTACTTGTTGTCTTTTACTTTTGTAAGTCTTCACCGGAAGTAAATAAGTCCTTATTTATTTTGTGTAACCCACCCCACCCCACCCAGCAGACGAGATTAATTCAGGCATGTTTTATTCGTACACATGAAAATTTTCTATTTTTTTGTTGTTGAAATGTCTGAAATGACACTTGTTGTTAGAATCTTAAAATCCACTAAAGATAAAGTAAACTTTGATTAAACCCTAATTAGGAGGATTAACTTAATTAGAATGGTTAGTGAGCTGTGTTGTATCAGTTACGTGGCTTGTAGGTGAAGGAAATGGTGTTATGGTTATTTAAGTTAATGGAGTGATTAGTAAATTACATACATATCTTTGGTTTAAGAGAGATGACGTATTGAATGCTTGGAAGGGAAGTGATGACCAAGGGGAGAGGTAAAGTGACGTGGGGGTTAGTAAGGAAGTGAGATGTGGAAAAGTGATCGGAGGACGAGGAGGTAGAAGTAAAGGTAAGGTTATATATACGTGTATGTTAAGTTGATGTTGAGGGGAGAAGTTCTTGAGTGAAAACGTGAAGCGGAGGTGAGTAAGGCGAGTGAGGTGAGTGAAGTGAGTTTCATTGAGAAAAACGTGAAAGAAGAAAGAGGATGAGCTGAAAGAAGAAAAGTGGCGGGGTATTATTCTCGGAGCACCGTTCGACCGTTTGCCGTTCGACCGTTTGAAGATAAATAATGTTGGTTTGAATTTATATTGTGAGATGGTCGACCGAATTAATGTATTGTTCGATCGTTAACTTAAATAATTAAGTGGATTGTTCGACCGATTATTAAGAATGTTCGACCGATTGATGACTAGAAATTCTAGGTTTGCCCTGATAGATTTCGGTTGAACTGGTCCCCTTTGTCGTTCGACCGTTAAACTGAATATTATAATATGTTTTAAGTTTTGAAGTGGTTGACCGAATGTGTGATATTGTTCGACCGTTTAAATTATGTTGGTCGACCGATTATATGATTTTGTCCAACCGTTAAAGTTGTGTGATTGACCAATTATGTTTATATTATTCAATTAAATTTAGAAGTTTCGGTCGACCGGTATTATATGTTTGTTCGACCGTTTAAGAAGTTCGGTCAATCGATTATGTTAAGTAGTTCGACCGTTTATGCTGTTATTTCAGTAATATGTATTGTTGTTATTGTTCAACTCTGTGGGACCGCGGAGAGACTGCCTAGCCTTTACCACGGCGGAGTAGATGGACTCCGTGAGGTGAGGTTGTTGCCCAACCTTGACGGTGGCGGAGTTGACCACCGGGTTATTATTATTCGGTGGATGTTATGTTGATTATGTATTCATTTATATGTGGCTGATGATTTATTCCAGCAAAGTATGTGACCGATGATATATTCCGGTCAAGTATGTGACCAATGATATATTCCGGCAAAGTATGGGGCCGATGATTTATTCCAGCAAAGTATGAGACCGATGTTATATTCCAGCAAAGTATGTGGCTGATGATATTTCCAGCCAAGCGAATGTTACGGGTGACCATGTAGGACCCACTTTTATTTATAATATGTATGTTTGCTACCATGTTAAGTCAAGTTATGTTATTGTACTATATGCATGTATACTAGAATGTTAAGTTTTGTGAATACAATTATCATATGTATATAGGTGAATTTGCATACGGGGTTTCCTTATGGAAACTCAAGAATAGTTTTGTGTTTATTTTCAGGCCCAGAACGACAGTGACTGGGTGGGGACTGAGGACAAGCACACTGTTACCGGATCCTGCTATCTTATTTTGAGGTTATTATTGTTAGATCCTAACCCATACTTAGGGTTAATTCCGGGTTTTGTGGGGGTTTGCATGGGGAAGGAGCGACGTGAATAGTGGGGGTTGTGTGGTGTGATGGTGTAGGAGGAGTAGGGTGATGGGTTGGGTTGGGTTTTGTGCTGTTGGGAGGAGAAAACCAACACACATCTCTCACTCTCTCTCACTTTTGCATTTCTCTCACCTTCTCTCTTCCTTTCCGGCGAACCAGGCGTGGTTGAGGAGACTCCGGCGTGTGGAGACGAGCACGGAGTGGCGAAGGCGTGGACGTTAGGTGCGTGAAGCGAGGGTTGTTGTCGGATGTCGTTGAGTGAATCTCCGGCGTGCTCCGTCTTCCTTTAAGGCATGTCGGCTTAGTAGTGTGATTTTGTTGTTCCCCACGTTGGTGGGAAGTTGAGTTCGGTCGCGGGAGGTCGGAGACCTCGCCGGCGACGAGAAAACGACGTAAAATCTTTGGCTGACGCAAGGTTGCGGTCGACCAACGGTCGGCCGGTGCCTTCGGGCGGTCGACCAATTTTACAGTTTTGCCCCCACTTTAACCAACACCGGTCGAACGATGTCATGATGCAGTCGACCGGTTGCATGTGTGCTGGTGAGTTGGAGGCTTCCTGTTGGTTTTCAGTCGACCGCTCCTAGAGGTTGGTTCGACCGGAACTTAAGTGTACCTGATTATATTGCATGTTGTTCAACCGATTTTGATATATTGTTCGGCCGTTATATGACGTAGATTATTAGGACGACCTCGTGTTTGGTCAACCAGTTTTAGATCGCTGTCCGACCGTTTGGACTTAAGTAATGCGCAGAATAGTTCGACCGTTGTAGACTTTCGGTCGACTGGTTAGGCTTTTTCGGTCGACCGTTTGTGTGCAGAACTTAATTCCTGGTCCTTGTGTTGTGTCAACTATGTCCACGGAAACCCGTGTCCTCGCTTAAAGCGTGAGTCGGGAGGTGACGACGGGTACGTGATCGTGCCTGCCCAGGGACCGCCGTGTGGAAGGTTGTGGAAACTTGGGTCGCACCACCTCCGTGTTGGACCGTGGTGTGACGTGTTGTTGCCTTACTCTCTGTAGAGTAGCAGACCTGAGGGATCGCAGATCCCGATGCATGTTGACGCATGACTCGTGGAGCATGATGACCCTGCAGGCTAACGTCTGGACCCGTCCGATGTTGTGTCGGACGTATGTTGTACCGCCGAGGTTGTGTCGGCGATGCCGCCGAGGTTTTTGCCAGCGATGATGGTGCCGACGATGTTTCGGCTTGTGGTTGTGTCGTACGATGTTGTGTCGGATGTATGCCGTACCGCCGATGTTATTCCGACAATGATCCCGGATTGGGCACCTATCTTGGGATGTTGACCGATCAGGCTACGACTTCGTCGAGGTGGTGTAGACCACATGTTACTTTGCGCGAAAGTGCGGACGCTCCTCACTGATCCCTTTGGCTCGAGTAGTCGTGTGTGGGGAGTGCATCGCGTACTGTCCGTATAACTATTTTTGCCTACAGTAGGTTTCCGTGGAGACCCGTTGTTTTTGCTCGACTCATGTCCTTGTTGACCTTTGAGGGTCCTTGTGTTGTTGGACCGAGGTCCCGTTTACCCTTGGAGGGATTTGGTGCATTGCAGATGTGTTATGACATGCTACTAGTATGATAGGTTCATTTACTGTATTGTTGCATTCTTATAGGCGAGCTTGGCATACAGGGTTTCCTAATGGGAAACTCAGGCATCGTCTTTTGATTCATGTTTCAGGACCGAAGTAGGTTCTGTCGGGTGGTGACAGCGGACACACACATTTTGGGGTCAGGATTCTCTTCGGACTCTTCGAGGTCGTCATGATTACTTGTACCTGTCATTCGTAGTATTGTTGTAATCACGTCTTTTGACAAACTTTGTTGTATTATTGGTGCACCGACTGTTGATCTATATGAGTAGAATTCTCATTGATGAGTTTTATCTGATGATCTCTTGATTGTTTAAAATTTTAAATTTCCATTGTTTCGAGATGTTACAGTTATGATTACATGTGTATAGTCCATCTTGTCGCTTTGAATGTAAACATGCTCTTGACAAACTCTTGTATATGATGCACCTTTGATATGTTTATGAGCATCGTCCTCAGGTTTTAGGTTGAATCTTAGTGTTCAATTTTTTTAAATTTCCGCTGTATATTTTGGGACGTTACACTTGTGTTTTGTTCCCTCCCAACCCCAACTCCTGTGAAATGCTGATAAGATAAGATATTGTCAAAATCTCATTAATTATAAACATAAGATACTGAGAAAATCTAATCTTAACATAAACTGGATGGACAACTACCTGATTAGAAATCTATAATATAAAGATTTGATTTGAGGTGAAAAAGAATAGCTGCCCTGGTTATTTGCAGTTATCATTTACATGTTTTATCCCCATAATCATTGATTAAGCCTTATCGATATAAAAACTCTGTATTGGTTAAGCCTTACGCATGAGTTAAGCAATGGATACTGGGTAGTAGTCCATTGGGCTCAAGGGAGCTTATTGCAGTTTCTCTCAGGAGTTAAGACACTTCAGGAAGTCAAGTTTGCTAGCCTGAACTTGAATAGGTTGGTGTAATATCCTGAACCTTCATTAACTAGGTTAATTACTTTTAGGTGTTTAATTGGTGGATTAAGATGGAGGGCTGAGATTGATTTGGTGGAGATGAAAGGTATATGAGTTGGTGAGTTTCTCCCCCTCTCTCTCACTCGTTTCTCTCTCTCGATCCGCAGCTCTTGGAGGAAGGTGGAACTCACATGTTCTCTGGGTCGAGTAGATCGGGGTTCGCTTGGTTGTTGCCGAAGTTGTGTCGATCGTTGCTCGGTTGGGTTTGCCGGTGTTTGGGCTCGAGAGGAAAGCTTGTCGTTGGGTCTTCGAAGGCTTCTTCAAGTCTTCAAGGTATGTCAAGCTTTACTTTGATGCTCACTTATGCTTTCGTAAGTGTCCGAGTGGTCTACAGTAGGCTGGATGGCTCGTCGGACCTGTGCAGCTGTTTCTGCACTGTTAACGGTCGACCGGTGGCATGGTTCGGTCGACCGGTCGTAATGTAAATTGGGCGAAGTCTTTCGTACCAGTCGAACGATACTTTGGAGGTGGTCGACCGGTAATGCATATTGACTATGGAGCGGGTGTGAACACCACTCGATCCGTGGAATTTTTTTTAAAATATTTATTTTTGAAAAAAAATTCACGGATCGCGGTTGTGAACCGCGATCCGTGATTTTTTTATAATGTTTTCTGTTTTTCTGTTTTAGTTTTATTTTTTAATTTCTATTTTTCTTTTTTATTGTAATTATTTGTAATCTTTTTTTAAATCTTTTTTTTTCAAAATATGTTTTCTAATTCATATTATTTTTAAAATTTGTTTTTAATTTTTTCAGAAATCGAACTCCAAATCACGTCGATAATGTGGTAGCGTTATCAAAAATTCGTAGGGTGTACATGTAGGATCTAATTGCCCTAAATATTAGTCTTAAGGGGGGGTTTATAGACTAATTTCTCACTATCAACTATTTTGTGTAATAACAAGATAATCAATGAAAATAGTGAGATGGAAAGGCAAACCAAACACCGGATGTATAGAGGTTTGGATCCAACCACCGGATCCTAGTCCTCTCTTACGAATTGCTCTTCCTTGAGCAACTTCGCGATCTTCACTAATTTGATCATCTTTCCGGGCTAAGATCGAGCCTTTACAATTCAAGCTTGCGAACACCCTCGCCAAGCTTGGACCTCCTTCTCACAACCCGAGAAGAGCTTCACTCCGGAAGCTTGTACAACTCCTTTGTAGTAGACTTTGTGTAACTGATAAAGAATTAAATTTATACCGCAAGTGCACGACGTCAATGAAAACGTGGCAAGTACGGGTCGAACACAAGGAGGGAGAGATTTGTTATTTGTGTGATTCACGATTGGGGGAAAGAATGAGAGAAGAATAAATTTGGTTTTTGAGATTTTTGGTTTTAATTATCTAAAGCAAGAAACATGAACAAATAAAAATAAAACAAGAACAAAGATGGTGAATTCCGTTGGGTGGAGGTTTAGATATTGAGTTTAGATTAGAGAATGCAGAAACTTATAATAAATCATATTAGTTATAAAGCATTACATGATAAATGATTTAACATAAACTCAAGTAATCAAAATATACTAATCACGAAATTAAAATAATAACATTTATTCGTCTTCTCTTCACCCTAAATCCGTCACCTCCACCCTTTGGAAAGAGTTAGAAACTCATGGATGGGAGGAAGGAGAAGGGATCCTAGAGGAATTACAAAAGAAAACTAAAACAAGAAATAAAACAACAGAAATTTATTAAACTAAGGAATAAAAACTAGAACATAAGCTAAGGGACCAAGGACCATTTTTACATCGTTCTCGGGGCTATTTATAGTTGCTACAAGGGACCTAAGTATATCATTGGAAAGTACACGTGTCCAGACACGACTGGACAAAATTGAAGCACACGGATTGCTAAAGGGGCGGCGGAATCGCCGCATGGTGTATGTGTTGTGCGGCGGAAACGCCGCAATATATTCTCTGATTTCATCCGGATTTTTGCTGTGTGTTTATGATATGATTTGATCCTCCTTTGCGCGTCTGGATGATTTCTTTCCATTCCCTTGAGCTCCGAATTATTTCCTTCATATATTTGGAGATCCACCTTGATTTTTCTTTAGATTTTCTCCAAGATAATATTTTGGTTCTTTAATTGCAATTAGGTCCTTGGCTTTTTGCAATGAAGTCACCGGCTACTTTTGTGCTTAAGTCCTTGTTCTTTTTGTAATTAGGTCTTGAATGCTTTTATGCTTGGATGCATTTCCATTTTAAACCCGATAAACTTGAACTTGGTCTTTATGATAGAAATGAATCTTTTGCACGTGTTTATGCTCGGGACGTGGGTAATTTGCATTCAGGTCCCTGTATTCTGTAAATAAGACTAAACACATACCTTAGTAGCATTTATTGATATAAAAGTAATCTAAATGAAAGACATATGATGCAATGTATGCAATGCATCAAATACCCCCACACCTAGATTTTGCTAGTCCCTAGCAAGACAGAAGATACGAAAAATAAAAACAGGGAAATCCTAACTCACTTTCGTAGGAATCACGGTTGCACTTAGCATGTGCAACAAGCCTTTAAACCTCTTTGTTGTCAAGGAGGAGGAGTGTTGTCTCCTGAGGGTTTTCAGCGGATATACCCACAAAATCCTAAATCAACATTTCATTAATAGTTCTCAATATCCCTACTTCAACCTTATACATCTCACTGAGAATTCTTGCATGCTCATTATATAAATCTAACTCATAAAAAATATGACTTGGTCTTTGTTCCTCCAACATTTACACCACTAACCCCTCTAACATGATATCACTTAAATTATTTTGCACGCCTCCTCTGGTGGTGAATTATCATTTGGATCAACCATGGCATGGATCATTCTTTTAGCTTTGGGGCTTGAGTATTTTTTTTCGTGATTCAACACATTTGCTTTTTGACACTTTTACCCTTTTTGCATTCGTGTAGCGAGTTTGGTCGATAATCCCGAGTTGGTAGACTCAAGTTACCGGGTTTCAAGTGAAGGGAATGTGTTCTAAAAGTTTTACTTTTAAATGTCAATTATTATGAATTGAATGAGAAATCATTTTGTTCCTTGTTTATGTTATTCGTCTTTTAGAAGTGTTAAGGAAGAGGCTCTTGGTCCTTAACCGTAGAGCTCTAAAAGATATTGGTTTACATAAAACAAAAGGTATTCGCAATCATGGTAATTAACATGGGACATTAATTACCGAGTTAAGATTGTCGTGTTGGTCATAGATCATTGTAGCTCTACAAGTGAGTGACAACACGGGTACACAAAAGAGGAAAATAGTACTTTTGTATACTGAATTGACCTAACAAGTAAAATATTATAGAAATGTGTTTCTGTGTCATTGATATTTTACTGTGTCCTTGGTCCTTTGATATGAGACTTATATCCGATCGCTTAAGGAGTTCTTAATTAGACTAGTGTCTTAATCTATCGATGAGTGTAGTGTAAAGGCATTAGTTGGTTAAGTACAACTTTTGTTGGAGAAGATAGCTAGTCAAAAGATTATCATTGCCCCTCTTAATTGAGTAATGATATTAATGGGCCACTTGATAAAGCAAAGTTATAATGTGCACAATGTGATTTGAGTTAAGTCACATATTTATAACTAGCTTAAAGAGATCAAGAAATGAATACTAATATACAAAGATGACACAATACTACTTTGTATGTATTCTTAATATCATGAGGCAAGGGACGGATACAAGTGGTGCACTCCATCACTAATTGGATCGGGTTTTGGTTCGAGCTGAATTAAGACATCTAGCTAATTGGGAACTATAATGTGTAGCTAGATACCGCTTATAGTTTGTGATGTTAAGCTATTAATATCACTGCCAATTTAGCTTAGATCCTCTCATAGGTCACACCATAAAACTGGGAAACAAGAATGTGATTTTATGTTCATATGATGTATCGAGTTTCGTATACATGTGGTGAATCGATAAAATCATTATGTCATGAAAATGACATATTTAGAATCATGAATTTATATATGAGATGTAAATATATCATGGGGTGTGATTGTTTGATATTACATATGATGATATATTGCATAGGATATATAAATTAGCTATAACCCCAAAGATCGAATTTTGTTGGGAATTAATCCAAAATTCGATAAGGCAAATTAATTAATTAAATTTGCTAAAACCCCAAATACGAATTTTGTTGGGAATTAAACCAAAATTCGATAAAGGCAAATTAATTAAATTTCCTAAAACAAAAAAACGAATTTTGTTGGGAATTAATCCAAAATTCGATAAAGGCAAATTAATTAAGGAATTATTGATCATGGTTTTGACTTGGTCAATTATGATTAAATTTGGATGTGGATTAATAAATTTAATATTGAGAATTGGTCTTAAGAGAGAAAAACATGGAAGAATGGGTCAATGCATAGCCCATGATGTGGAAATTAAAGGAGCCTATAAATAGGCCTAATTTCCTTCATTAAAAATATATATGCAAAATTCTCTCTCTCTCTAACCACCCCAATTAATCCATCCGAAATTCCTTAGTTAATTTGAGTTTTTGGAGAGTAAAATCTCAGGAAAAAGGGGGTTATTAGCTAGATTCTAAACCCGTTTGGAGATTGATTGGCTAGCTCCTTTCTCTCCAACATTGTTTAGAGTTTGGTGAACACTCGGAGGCAATCCACCGGGCGATTCGACCGGCAACGCGACTCCGGATCTTCAAGAGGTTTTAGAGAACCTCTAGGTATGATTCTAATTGCAATTGTTTGTTTGTTCTAATGCATGTTAAATAATTAGGACAAACAAATGCATGTCTATATGAAAATCGAAGAAAATATGAATGTTTCGATCCTATATGTTTATAAAATTTCGAAAAATATATACATACTATGGGGCACGAAATCCAACATCATGATACCCCTACGGACCAGTGACTCAAAGGCTTGGGCTTTTGTAATCATTTTGCAGAATGTGTTTTCCTCACTTTATTCTTTTATTTTTAATTTTATTTTCCTCAAGGCTTAATTGCTATTAGAAGTCCACACTTTCCGGTATATTTTCCTCAACCTCTGCTTTTTATCAACCACTTCAAAGATTTGATTCATCCAATTTAAGTGCCTACATGTCTTAAAGGGTAATGAGTTATTTCTTTGGAACTTCGATTTATGTCATAATTTCTACAAGCAGAACTATATAATAAGGAACAAAAACTCAATGCAATTTGTACACGGGTTTTGGCAGTTCAATCTTAAGCTATGTCATGAAACATTGATTTTTTTTTAATCACGAAATTATATAGATAAATATATACATAAACACCCCCCACACCTAAATCATGCAATGTCCTCAATGTATGCAAATATAAAGCAAATGCGCTTATTACCTTGGTGAACTGCGGTGGAAGGATGGAATTTGCTCAAAGTCAACCATAGTCAGAACTGGATTGAATGACACCATATTGGTGCATGTATCCAGTTGAATTGTTCCCCATGTTGTAATGAGAGTCCTGAGTCACAGGTTCCACACCCCTCACATAAATTGGTTCTCTTATTTGCTCGAGTGATGGTGGGTGTGTAGATGAATTCCTCCCCTTTTTCTTACTTCCTTTTTGATTTTGTGATGATTCAGAAATCTTATAGATACGCGATTTCATCACAACATCACTTTGATTGCATATTATTTCTGGCTCACTATCAATATGAAAGATATTAAATTCAGCTTTTAAGTTCCCAAAAAATAATTGCATGAGCTCATTTCGACAGTTTATCAATGCTTCAGAAGTGGCTAAAAAGGGTCTGCCTAGAATTACAGGGATTTGTCGATTATGATTTACAACAGGTGCGGTATCTAGTACGACAAAATCCACTGGGTAAATGAAGTCACCAACCTTGATCAAAACATCCTCTACTATAGGGAGTATGTTAACGCTAGCACCAAGGTCTAGAAGGACTTTGTTGATAAAAGTATCTCCTATTGCACATGAAATTGTGGGACATCCAGGATCCTTATATTTTATAGGAGACGAGTTTGACAGGATAGAGCTTATGTTTGCAGTTAAGAATGTCTTCTTTGGTACGTTCGTTTTTCGCTTTTTAGTGCACAGATCTTTTAAGAACTTAGCATAAGCAGGTATTTGTTGAATCATGTCTAAGAGTGGAATGTTCACCTTAACTTGCTTAAATACTTCCAAGATTTTCTCTAGTTGTGCACTTGAGTTCTTTTTTAGTCTATTGGGGAATGAGGCTTTAGGAACATAGACTCGCTCAGGTTCAGGTTGAGCTATGGGTTCAGGTTGAGTAGGTGGGTTGGGTGTTTCAGATTGGATGTCGGGTTCAATGGTTAGGTCATGTGTGGTAGCTTGATGGCTAGATTGATCAGACGTTCTAGGATTTACCACATTATTATCAATATGTCTTCCGGACCGTAATGATACTACTGCATTTATTTGTTGGAACGGTCCTTCCTCATTAACCATTTGAACCGGTCTAGGGTTTTTATTTCCTGAAGGTGGTTGATAGGGCTGATATGAATTATTAGATCTTGGATTCACCTCAGGTTGACTTGGAAACCGACCCTTTTCTCTTTCACCTACTATTTGTGCTAGTTGGCTGACTTGTGTCTCTAGCCTTTGGAAGGTCTGGTTGGTTGTTTGTATAAAGGTTTTCATCAAATTTTCCAAGCTTGTCAACCTAACCTCATGATCGCCATTCTTACTAAGCCCAGATGATGTATTATTTTGGTTATACGGGTTTGGTTGTTGTCTAGGAGGTTGACCTTGTTGGTTTGATGAGAAATTGGAATTATTACGCCAACCCGAGTTATAGGTTGATGCGTATGGGTCATTTCTAGCATGGTTATACATGACATTAACTTTTTCCCAGTCCGCACAATCCTCCATTACATGACCAGTCTGCCCACATCTAGAGCAAGGGATAGACGAGGCTTGATTCACTCGGGTTTGGGTTTGCAGCTCTAAACATTCCATTCTGCGCATAAAGGTAGCTAGTTTTGCTTCAGTCGCTATGTTGGCATCTACAGCTAAGACACATTGTTTGGGTTGACTTGCTATTCTAGATCCAATACTCGGGTTAAGCGGTGTTCTAGCATTGTCCCATTGCATACTGTTTTCAGCTAAATCCTCAAGAAAAGTCCAGGCATCATTTTCATTTTTCGACATGAAGTTCCCTTGGCTTACGGATTCTACCATAACTCTAGATGTGGGTGTCAATCCCTCATAAATAATTTGGCATAATTGTCATCTTGGAATTCCATGATGAGGGCATTGGGTCAGTACGCTTTTAAATCTTTCTAAATAGGAATAGAACGGCTCGCTCTCAGACTGAACGAATGCAACAATTTCATTCCTAATCCTCATAGTCTTATGGTTGGGGAAATATTTTTTCAGGAATATTTGAACAAACTCAGCCCAACTCCTAATAGATCTTTCGGCTAGACTATATAGTCATTTCTTAGCGTCGTCCTTTAGTGCTAGAGGCACAAATTTCAGACGCACTGCCTCCTCAGGGATATGCTGGTATTGCATAAGAGAGCAGATTTCCTCAAATTCTCTAAGGAAGAGATATATGTCTTCCCTAGAGGTGAACTTAGGCAACATACTCATGTATTGTGCCTTAAGTTCGAAGTCGCGACCCGGTGTGGTGGGCATAACGATGCACGATGGCTGAGCAGCCATCGCTGGATAGCATCGATCCCTCAGAGTTATAGGTTGTGAAACAGGTGGGTCCACTACGTTCTCACCCATTGGATCCGGGTGAGGTGGTGCAGCAGATGGATTGGGGCTAAGCTCTAGACTGGAATCTAGATGAACTCGTGAGAGTCGATTACTCAAGTCCCGAATCCAAATCTGAGGGCACCGGGTTGAATCAATTTTTGAGTTCAAATTCGAAATTAAAATTCCAAATTTAATTTCAAGAATTAATTACAATTTTTTTCCTTTTTTTATATTTTTTTATGTTTTTTTAAAAGGGAAACAAACAATAGAATGGGGAAAGATGAGAAAGGACTCCTAATCTAGAGAATTGAGGTGAGAAGAGAAAGAAGACTCAGATGAGAAGGGAAACTTAACTCTAAAGATAGAAAAGAGGGTTGGTCAGAAAATTCCTAAGAAAGCACGGATAAACAATCCTAGACCTAATGTCGCTTAGATCTGGACGACTCATAACTGGTTGAGTCGAATGGATTTTCTTGATTCATCTCCCTCACTAATCAAACCAACTTGGTTGAGTCGATGCCAATTAGACAACCACTTCGCTTAGAAGACTTACGTCAACACAAAAACACTTTCTAGACACCAAATTAAATTCAATCGGCTTCAGGTCATAGCAAGTCAAACTAATTCTTCTCCTTAAATGAGTCTGAGTCCTTAGGGGTCAATGTCTAGTTGATTTTAATTTAAGGCTTAGGTGACACTTTAGGATTGTGATTTGTGGGCCACGGAAGGGTGATGAAATCCCCACCGTATCTTTGCCTACGGAGTTGCCCTTAAGATAGTTTAACTTAGATCTAGCAAAGATAGTCAAACAATGGTCTTTAGAGGGGGGCAATTGCAAGGTTGTATGCAAACTAGATTATATGCTTAAATGCAATCGATGAAAACCACGATACGTACCTTGATTCCAGCACTCTTCAACAGAAATTAATTTGCAAGAATTTAGCAAGAATAATGCATACAAAACACTAGATGATGCATGCACTAAGGCCTTTCTAATTTTGCCAATTTTAGGTCAGAGTTGAATTATTGTCAATTGTGGAATTTTTGCCCTAACACGTGCAATTCTAATAAAAGGAAATTTTCTGAAAATAGAAATTACGAGGAAAAGAGGCAACAAAGGTTACCTATACAATGCTCAATCGGGTTCACCGCCCGCTCTCGAAATTTCAGTAGCTTCACGCGTCCACCCAGAGATGAGTCGCGTCCCAGAAAAATTTGAAGCCCAGAAGCTCCAAGTGTGCGGCGGATTCGCCGCAAGTTACTCTTCAGGTGCGGCGATTTCGCCGCTCGTTTAGCTCCAAATGTGCCCGGATTTCTCCGTGCACTCTGTTGTCTCCTGAAACACAAATCCAAATACTTAGATCGCGCACAAGATCAACAGGATAAATCGAAATCAACAAAAAAAACAAAATTTGCGTCGCCTCCCCGGCAACAGCGCCAAATACTTGATAAAGAATTAAATTTATACCGCAAGTGCACGGCGTCAATGAAGACGTGGCAAGTACGGGTCGAACACAAAGAGGGAGAGATTTGTTATTTGTGTGATTCACGATTGGGGGAAAGAAGGAGAAAAGAATAAAATTGGTTTTTGAGATTTTTGGTTTTAATTATCTAAAGCAAGAAACATGAACAAATAAAAATAAAACAAGAACAAAGATGGTGAATTCCGCTGGGTGGAGGTTTAGATATCGGGTTTAGATTAGAGAATGCAGAAACTTATAATAAATCATATTAGTTATAAAGCATTACATGATAAATGATTTAACATAAACTCAAGTAATCAAAATATACTAATCACGAAATTAAAATAATAACATTTATTCGTCTTCTCTTCACCCTAAATCCGTCACCTCCACCCTATGGAAAGAGTTAGAAACTCATGGATGGGAGGAAGGAGAAGGGATCCTAGAGGAATTACAAAAGAAAACTAAAACAAGAAATAAAACAACATAAATTTATTAAACTAAGGAATAAAAACTAGAACATAAGCTAAGGGACCAAGGACCATTTTTACACCGTGTCCTCACTTAAAGCGTGAGTCGGGAGGTGACGACGGGTACGTGATCGTGCCTGCCCAGGGACCGCCGTGTGGAAGGTTGTGGAAACTTGGGTCGCACCACCTCCGTGTTGGACCGTGGTGTGACGTGTTGTTGCCTTACTCTCTGTAGAGTAGCAGACCTGAGGGATCGCAGATCCCGATGCATGTTGACGCATGACTCGTGGAGCATGATGACCCTGCAGGCTAACGTCTGGACCCGTCCGATGTTGTGTCGGACGTATGTTGTACCGCCGAGGTTGTGTCGGCGATGCCGCCGAGGTTTTTGCCAGCGATGATGGTGCCGACGATGTTTCGGCTTGTGGTTGTGTCGTACGATGTTGTGTCGGATGTATGTCGTACCGCCGATGTTATTCCGACAATGATCCCGGATTGGGCACCTATCTTGGGATGTTGACCGACCAGGCTACGACTTCGTCGAGGTGGTGTAGACCACATGTTACTTTGCGCGAAAGTGCGGACGCTCCTCACTGATCCCTTTGGCTCGAGTAGTCGTGTGTGGGGAGTGCATCGCGTACTGTCCGTATAACTATTTTTGCCTACAGTAGGTTTCCGTGGAGACCCGTTGTTTTTGCTCGACTCATGTCCTTGTTGACCTTTGAGGGTCCTTGTGTTGTTGGACCGAGGTCCCGTTTACCCTTGGAGGGATTTGGTGCATTGCAGATGTGTTATGACATGCTACTAGTATGATAGGTTCATTTACTGTATTGTTGCATTCTTATAGGCGAGCTTGACATACAGGGTTTCCTAATGGGAAACTCAGGCATCGTCTTTTGATTCATGTTTCAGGACCGAAGTAGGTTCTGTCGGGTGGTGACAGCGGACACACACATTTTGGGGTCAGGATTCTCTTCGGACTCTTCGAGGTCGTCATGATTACTTGTACCTGTCATTCGTAGTATTGTTGTAATCACGTCTTTTGACAAACTCTGTTGTATTATTGGTGCACCGACTGTTGATCTATATGAGTAGAATTCTCATTGATGAGTTTTATCTGATGATCTCTTGATTGTTTAAAATTTTAAATTTCCATTGTTTCGAGATGTTACAGTTATGATTACATGTGTATAGTCCATCTTGTCGTTTTGAATGTAAACATGCTCTTGACAAACTCTTGTATATGATGCACCTTTCATATGTTTATGAGCATCGTCCTCAGGTTTTAGGTTGAATCTTAGTGTTCAATTTTTTTTAAATTTCCGCTGTATATTTTGGGACGTTACACTTGTGTTTTGTTCCCTCCCAACCCCAACTCCTGTGAAATGCTGATAAGATAAGATATTGTCAAAATCTCATTAATTATAAACATAAGATACTGAGAAAATCTAATCTTAACATAAACTGGATGGACAACTACCTGATTAGAAATCTATAATATAAAGATTTGATTTGAGGTGAAAAAGAATAGCTGCCCTGGTTATTTGCAGTTATCATTTACATGTTTTATCCCCATAATCATTGATTAAGCCTTATCGATATAAAAACTCTGTATTGGTTAAGCCTTACGCATGCGTTAAGCAATGGATACTGGGTAGTAGTCCATTGGGCTCAAGGGAGCTTATTGCAGTTTCTCTCAGGAGTTAAGACACTTCAGGAAGTCAAGTTTGCTAGCCTGAACTTGAATAGGTTGGTGTAATATCCTGAACCTTCATTAACTAGGTTAATTACTTTTAGGTGTTTAATTGGTGGATTAAGATGGAGGGCTGAGATTGATTTGGTGGAGATGAAAGGTATATGAGTTGGTGAGTTTCTCCCCCTCTCTCTCACTCGTTTCTCTCTCTCGATCCGCAACTCTTGGAGGAAGGTGGAACTCACATGTTCTCTGGGTCGAGTAGATCGGGGTTCGCTTGGTTGTTGCCGAAGTTGTGTCGATCGTTGCTCGGTTGGGTTTGCCGGTGTTTGGGCTCGAGAGGAAAGCTTGTCGTTGGGTCTTCGAAGGCTTCTTCAAGTCTTCAAGGTATGTCAAGCTTTACTTTGATGCTCACTTATGCTTTCGTAAGTGTCCGAGTGGTCGACAGTAGGCTGGATGGCTCGTCGGACATGTGCAGCTGTTTCTGCACTGTTAACGGTCGACCGGTGGCATGGTTCGGTCGACCGGTCGTAATGTAAATTGGGCGAAGTCTTTCGTACCAGTCGAACGATACTTTGGAGGTGGTCGACCGGTAATGCATATTAACTATGGAGCGGGTGTGAACACCACTCGATCCGTGGAATTTTTTTTAAAATATTTATTTTTGAAAAAAAATTCACGGATCGCGGTTGTGAACCGCGATCCGTGATTTTTTTATAATGTTTTCTGTTTTTCTGTTTTAGTTTTATTTTTTAATTTCTATTTTTCTTTTTTATTGTAATTATTTGTAATCTTTTTTTAAATCTTTTTTTTTCAAAATATGTTTTCTAATTCATATTATTTTTAAAATTTGTTTTTAATTTTTTCAGAAATCGAACTCCAAATCACGTCGATAATGTGGTAGCGTTATCAAAAATTCGTAGGGTGTACATGTAGGATCTAATTGCCCTAAATATTAGTCTTAAGGGGGGGTTTATAGACTAATTTCTCACTATCAACTATTTTGTGTAATAACAAGATAATCAATGAAAATAGTGAGATGGAAAGGCAAACCAAACACCGGATGTATAGAGGTTTGGATCCAACCACCGGATCCTAGTCCTCTCTTACGAATTGCTCTTCCTTGAGCAACTTCGCGATCTTCACTAATTTGATCATCTTTCCGGGCTAAGATCGAGCCTTTACAATTCAAGCTTGCGAACACCCTCGCCAAGCTTGGACCTCCTTCTCACAACCCGAGAAGAGCTTCACTCCGGAAGCTTGTACAACTCCTTTGTAGTAGACTTTGTGTAACTGATAAAGAATTAAATTTATACCGCAAGTGCACGACGTCAATGAAAACGTGGCAAGTACGGGTCGAACACAAGGAGGGAGAGATTTGTTATTTGTGTGATTCACGATTGGGGGAAAGAATGAGAGAAGAATAAATTTGGTTTTTGAGATTTTTGGTTTTAATTATCTAAAGCAAGAAACATGAACAAATAAAAATAAAACAAGAACAAAGATGGTGAATTCCGTTGGGTGGAGGTTTAGATATTGAGTTTAGATTAGAGAATGCAGAAACTTATAATAAATCATATTAGTTATAAAGCATTACATGATAAATGATTTAACATAAACTCAAGTAATCAAAATATACTAATCACGAAATTAAAATAATAACATTTATTCGTCTTCTCTTCACCCTAAATCCGTCACCTCCACCCTTTGGAAAGAGTTAGAAACTCATGGATGGGAGGAAGGAGAAGGGATCCTAGAGGAATTACAAAAGAAAACTAAAACAAGAAATAAAACAACAGAAATTTATTAAACTAAGGAATAAAAACTAGAACATAAGCTAAGGGACCAAGGACCATTTTTACATCGTTCTCGGGGCTATTTATAGTTGCTACAAGGGACCTAAGTATAGCATTGGAAAGTACACGTGTCCAGACACGACTGGACAAAATTGAAGCACACGGATTGCTAAAGGGGCGGCGGAATCGCCGCATGGTGTATGTGTTGTGCGGCGGAAACGCCGCAATATATTCTCTGATTTCATCCGGATTTTTGCTGTGTGTTTATGATATGATTTGATCCTCCTTTGCGCGTCTGGATGATTTCTTTCCATTCCCTTGAGCTCCGAATTATTTCCTTCATATATTTGGAGATCCACCTTGATTTTTCTTTAGATTTTCTCCAAGATAATATTTTGGTGCTTTAATTGCAATTATGTCCTTGGCTTTTTGCAATTAAGTCCCCGACTACTTTTGTGCTTAAGTCCTTGTTCTTTTTGTAATTAGGTCTTGAATGCTTTTATGCTTGGATGCATTTCCATTTTAAACCCGATAAACTTGAACGTGGTCTTTATGATAGAAATGGATCTTTTGCACACGTTTATGCTCGGGACGTGGGTAATTTGCATTCAGGTCCCTGTATTCTGTAAATAAGACTAAACACGTACCTTAGTAGCATTTATTGATATAAAAATAATCTAAATGAAAGACATATGATGCAATGTATGCAATGCATCAGTAACCTACTCTTGAGCACTTGAATTGATGATGAATGCAATTGAATGATTGATCAAGAGAGTGGTTGAGAGCAATAAAGAGAGTAAGAGCACTTGGAAGTTTTTAGCACAATGAGAGCTTAGAGATTGGATTGGTGACCTTGTAAAGATGATCTAAGCTCTATATATAAGCCTCTTAAGTTTTCTAGCCGTTTGAGAAAGATTTGATTGGGTTTTGTGTAAGATACACAAACCAGAAATTCAGGAAGCAATTCTGTCAATGTTCGGTCGACCGGTAAGAATGAAACGGTCGACCGGTTACATGAATAGTAGTCAAACGGTCAGACAAACTAGGAACGGTCGAACTAACTGGGATGGAACTTAAGTGTACCGGTCGAACGAAACAAGGAAACGGTCGACTGATATGTAAGGTTCGGTAGAGACAAAATGTGTTCGGTCGAACCAAGGTGGTATCGACCGATAGCAGGAAGAATGCTACGAACGATCAATGGTCAAATGGTCGACCGGTAAATAAGAATTATTCGACCGGTAAGCTATGTATTTGAGGGTAGGTGAAAGTATGTGTATACGACCGTTGTATAATACAACAAGTATAACGGTCACAAAAGAAGATAAAAATAGAAATCAACCGGTCGAACAGAAAAGGACTTTCGGTCGACCGGTTTGCACTAAGGCACATGTCTTCCAGCACGTATGAATAGTTGATCGGTCGACCAAAATACCTTAAGTTATTCTAATGAATCGGTCGAACCAGAACACAGTTCGGTTGACCGAAAGGGTTCAGAAAACAGTTTTTAGATTAAACGGTCGAACCGGATGGTCGACTGGTCGACCGGTTGAGTGCAGAATTCCTGAATATGGTTTGATTGATTTCTAAAGAAGTTTTGTATGACATTTGAACGTTTAGTTCTACTTCAATGGAATCCTAAAGAGTCATGATATGCAATGCATCAAGATTGAAGTGCTCAAGTTACATTTAAATCCTAATGACAATAATGTAAACCTATCTACTCTTCAACTTCATTTCTCGTTTAAACTTGTCACCTGAAATGTTAGTACAAAACAATATATGTGTATTGTGCAAGAGTGATATGAACGAATTACATGTGTTTAAGTTATATGTTGATTAATCATCAAAACGGATAAGCAATCATTAGCCAAAAAGCCAACAATACACACGTTACAAACATTTTTAGAGGTCAAAACAACAAAAAATTAAAAACACAATTAAAAAATTTAAAAAAATAATAAAAATCACAACCATATTTTGAAAACAAATATAATAAAAACCATAGTTAAAAACAAATATAATAAAAACCATAGTTTTTATTTAAAAACTTAAAAAAATTATTTAAAATAAATTTTAAAATATCAAAAACAAAAAATCAAAAACAATAATAAAAAAAGTCACGAATTTTAGTTGTAGTATTTTATGTTTTGATTTTTTAAAATCGTTTTAACTATGTTTTTTATTATATTTGTTTTCAAAATATGTTTTGTAATTGTTATTATTTTTAAAAAAACATTAATTGAGTTTTTAATTTTTTTGCTGTATCGACCTCGAATACTGTTTGTAACGTGGGTACACCCTACGAATTTTCGACAACGTTACCAATTTTTTTGTTTTAATCAGTTTTAGTGTTTGTTTAATATTCAATTGTAAATAATTTATTATTCTGGTTAAGAAATTTTATTTTTTTATTGTATAAAATACCCTAAAATTTTATTGAAATGTTAGGTTATTTTTAATTATTTAACTGTATCGACTTCCAAAAATGTTTGCAACAAGTGTATACCTTACGTTTTTTTGATAACTTCACCGATTTTTGTTTTACTTAGTTTTAGTGTTTGTTTAATATTTAGTTGTAAATAATTTATTATTCTGCATAAGAAATTTTGTTTTATTAAATAACAAAAAATTTCAACCGTTCTCTTATCCACAAGATTTGGAGGTATATTTTGGAAAATATTTCAATTTTTTTTAAAAAACTTAAAAAGTAATAACAATTAGAAGTCTTATTTTCAAAAACAAATATATTAAAAAATAGATTAAAAATAAATTGTAAAATATCAAAAACAAAAATAAAAAACAATAAAAAAAGTCACGGATTTTAGTTGTAGTGTTTTATGTTTTAATTTTTTAAAATCATTTTTAATTTGTTGTTTAGTATATTTGTTTTCAAAATATGTTTTTTAATTGTTATTATTTTATAAAAAAATTAATTGTGTTTTAAATTTTTTGTTGTATCGTCCTCCAAAAATGTTTATAACGTGTGTACACCTTACGAATTTTTGATAACACTAAATTTTTTTGTTTTAATTAGTTTTAGTTTAATATTTAGTTGTACATAATTTATGATTCTGGTTAAGAAATTTTGGTTTTTTATTGTATAAAATAACCTAACATTTCAATACGCCCAGTTAGTGACGTGATTTAGAGGTCGATTTTTGAAAAAATTAAAAAAAAAATTAAATTTTTTAATTTTTAAAAAAAATGCTATTAATTACAAAATCTTTTTTGAAAAAAAAGATTTAAAAAAAGATTACAAATAATTACAATAAAAAAAGAAAAACAGAAAAGAAAAAAAATCCACGGATCGCGGTTTTTCAATTATTATTATTTTTTAAATTTCCACGGATCGCAGGTGTAAACCACCGTGGGGAAAAAAATTAAAAAAAATTGACAGATCACATTTCAGACCTACGATCCGAGTACTTTTCGAAAAAAGAAGAAAAAAATCCTAAAATTCGAAATTTGAATTTATTTTTTATTATATCAAAAAAATTACGGCTTATGGATGTATCTCGCTTGTTAATTAGGAAAGAGAATGCAAACCTAATGGTGTTTCTTTAAATAGCTGATATTAAAATAGGGAGGGTTACTAGCCAATGAATATTTAAATGATAGAGGCCAACAAGGTGGTTGAAATTGATAGGGTCATCTGACAATGAAGCAACTAGAACGTAAATTATATTTTCGAGCAGTACGATTAGAGAGGTAAATTAAAATATAACGGCTAAATCACACACGAATAAAATTCTCTGTAGTCCTGACAGAAAATTTAAATTTAATTGAAATCATCTGACAACCTATATAGTTCCAAATAATTAAGGAGATGATCTACCCTTACAAATAATTGAGATGGTATTTTAATTGAGTCTGCGCCTACGTAGTAATTTTATATTCAAAGTGCACATGCACTCATTATACAAGGACAGTAAGGTTTGAGTGGGACACAATAAGACCGTTCCTTCCCCTTGATCTGGACGACATAGTCATCAACTCTCTCTCTTTTCAAAATCAGTTTTCTCTCTCTTCCACGTCAGTTTTCTCTTTCCTCAACCCACATTCTTCTCTTTCCTACACTATTCACCTCTTAGTCACAACCCACAACAACTTATTTCTCTCCTCCACATCATTTCAGGGTCTATTTTGGTAAAAAAAATTAAAAAAATTAAAAAATATCTAAAAAAATCAAAACAATTATAAAACGTATTTTCAAAAAAAATTAAAACAAAAAATTCTAAAAATCAAAACAAAAAAAAAATTATTTGGTGACCCGGGCGTTGAAACGCCCGGGTCAATGACCTGGTTTAAGATGACGAGGTCATCTTTGACCTGATCGGGTCATGGGGGAAAATCCCCGTTAAGGGATGCTCTAAGAGATCTGGAACCTACGGAGTAAGTTAGACCATCTTTAGTAACTCCGCGGTACTTCTGGGTGTCATGTTTTCTCTTTTAGTTACGCTAATTTTTCACTCTACCACGTCAGTACAAATTAACTTCCCATATTTACCTTAACCACACCCAGAAACAATCCAAACACCCTAACATTCTCTCCCCCTCTGGGTCATTTGAAAATCAATTCTAGGTAAAACACAAAAAAATATTAAAAAATATAAACAAATAAAAAACATATTTTCATTATATATTTTTTGAAAAAATAATTTTAAAATAAATTTTAACATATTTTTTATATAAAAAATAAAAATCAATAAGGGACCACGTGCTCCCCAGCCACCCGTAGGGGTGAGCATCGGTCTCGAACGGACTGAAACCGAATTTGTCCCGGGATCTGGACCAAAGATCGGACCGGTCAGTTCGATCCAAAAACCAAGATCGGACCGGAATTTGAAGGAAAAATTAGTTTTGGACCGGAGCAGAACATACTGAAAACCGATTTTGTCCCGAAGTCCGGACCAAAACCCGGACCTACCAATTTCTGTCCGGACCGAACCAAAATCTGCACAATCCTACCGACCCGGGTTTATTATAATAGGTAGGCGGCTGCATTATTATTTATGTAGTGCAGTGCAAATTGCTGTCAAGAGATTCCATGTGTTCCCGAGGGGAATTAGAAAGAAACAAACTAATAAACATGTGATGATGTTTACTATGCAAAAAAAAAAAATGTGATGTTTTTATTTTTATTTTTGATGAAGGTGAAGAGGTACAATCCACGTGTGAATGTAATTGATTGGTGCAGGTGAAGAGGGCAATCAATCAAAACCAGGTACTTGGGAATGCAATTGACGTGCAGGATACAAACTTCAACACGTTTGATTTGCTACATCAAGTGAATTGATATGTTTCTAACAAACCTATTTGTTTTCCTATATATTAGTTAATTTTGAGCCACAAATGAAACTTCTCGGAAAGCCTCGATCTGAGTTGGTTGATGGATCCATGTGGTATAGATTCCACTGTTAAATTGTATCATCAACCAAGTCACATACATGTGTATCGTCCAAACGTGTATTGTAATTGCAAGTATATAAATTGCAGTGTAGTGTTGTTGTGTTAAAGTCTTCTGACAATGGAAAGCAGAGTAGCATTCCACAACTACCCTTCTTTCTCCTTCCGCACCCGTCTTACTAATTCGGTTGTCAATCTCCATCCGTTCCCCGCAATTCCACTGTTCAAATGTCGACGTTCCAACCTCATGACCTTCCAAGTTTCACCTTCTGTCTCTGCTGCTGCTGCTGCTTCTCCGATTACCCACAGTTTTCAACCACGTATGTTATGTTATATATGTACCCTCATTAATTACTTCATTTTATTTCTTTTCAACCAACCATATATGTGTTAGCTGTTGGTTCTGATTGTGGATTAATAATTGGAATATTACAGAGATGAAAGAGGAAAAAGACGAAGAAGGGTTGAGGTTTGCCGAGGCAGCCAAGAATGGGAACTTGGTCCCTCTTTACAGGTGTGTATTCTCCGACCACCTCACTCCGGTGCTCGCCTACCGTTGCCTCGTCAAGGAAGACGACCATGAGACCCCCAGCTTCCTCTATGAGTCCGTCGAGCAGGGCAGAAGAGTAACAAATGTTGTACGTACTGTTCGATCGATCTACTTGATTTGTTAATTAAGTAACAAATGTTATACAACATATATGCATGGTGCATGCCTTTCGATCTCATCGATCCTAAGAATATATTTTTTGATATGAATTAATGTTGTAGGGACGCTATAGTGTGGTGGGAGCACGACCGGTGATGGAGGTGGTGGCAAAGGAAAACACGGTTACCATCATGGATCATGAGGAAGGAAAGAAGACCCACAAAGTAGTGGACGATCCCCTGTCTGTTCCCAGCAGTATCATGGAAGAATGGACCCCTCAGTTCATAACTGAGCTTCCACATGCCTTCTGTGGTATGTAAATATATATTTATCATACATTCTCGTTCATCTCTACGAATCTCCCTCGTTCAAATAATTAATCCCACATGTACACTTGTAGGTGAGGTGTAGCTAGCATTAATTCTTCTTATATTTGTTTGTTTTTCCTGATTAATTAGGAGGATGGGTTGGATATTTTTCTTACGACACAGTTCGGTACGTAGAGAAGAAGAAACTGCCTTTCTCCAAGGCTCCTTTGGATGATAGAAACCTGCCAGATGTTCATCTGGGCCTCTACAATGATGTTATTGTGTTTGATCACGTCGAGAAGGTAGTATTATACGTTTCATTAATAGCCATTCTGTTTACCAATAAAATAAAAGCATTCCGATTAATTTGATGTCACCTATTTATTCTTAATTAACTTTGATGTATATAATATACCTGTCAAATATATTGCAGAGAGTGTATGTGATTCATTGGGTCCGGGTAGATAAGTATTCTTCCGTTGAGAAGGCCTATCATGAAGGAAAGCAGCATTTAGAGCTTCTATTGGATAAGATTCAGAACGTTGAAACGTGAGTTAAAATTGGAAACAAATTAAGTGTTGATCGATACGGTCGAGTTAAATATGATGATAATTGATGTTAGGTAGATAATTATTGTGATATATATGGTTGTCATTTTGTTAGACCGAAGCTATCTTCAGGAGATGTGAACCTGCAAACTCGTCAGTTTGGGAGTTCGTTGAAGAAATCCACCATGACAAGTGAAGCATATAAACAGGCAGTTGTACAAGCAAAGGAACATATTCTGGCTGGTGATATTTTTCAGATTGTGTTGAGTCAACGTTTCGAGCGTCGTACGTTTGCAGACCCCTTTGAGGTGTACAGGGCATTACGAATCGTTAATCCAAGTCCCTACGTCACTTATATGCAGGTAGCTATACCCATATATATATATAGGAGGTGCCCATGACCCTAGCTAGCAATGTTGTTTGCTTTTGTTACTTGATTTTTGTTTATTAATTACTTAACGTTTGATAGTCAACATTTATGAAAATTAATGTTTGTTAATGTAATTTGTAAAATCAGGCAAGAGGGTGCATTCTGGTTGCATCAAGTCCCGAGATTCTTACTCGTGTGAAGAACGTACGTAAGAAGAGTGTGTTAATACTATCGTACTGTTGTGCATTTATCTAGTAATTAGTACTTACCCTAACAGTATGGGATACATTGGTGATTGGTCTGTTGTTCCTACCAAGGCACCAACGCTATAATAACTAACAACACTAAGGCCGGGAATTAATGAAACACATGTGTATGAACAGAGGAAAATAGTGAACCGACCACTTGCCGGGACGTTTAGGCGAGGCGAGACGGAGGAAGAAGACAATGTGCTGGAAGAAGAGTTGTTGAAGGATGAAAAGCAATGTGCGGAACATATTATGCTAGTGGATTTAGGGCGCAATGATGTGGGAAGGGTGTCGAAACCTGGTTCGGTGAAGGTGGAGAAGCTGATGAACATAGAGAAGTACTCGCACGTTCAACACATCAGCTCCACTGTAAGTAATTAACCTACCTTGTATATATTATATTTCTCAATTCAGTCGACCATGGAAATTAATTATTAATCATGCATGTATTAAAATAAAAGGTGACTGGGGAATTGTTGGACCATCTTTCTCCTTGGGACGTCCTGCGTGCAGCATTGCCGGTTGGAACCGTCAGTGGAGCTCCGAAGGTACGTATATATAAAAAGAGAATTGATTATCAGTTAATTAGAGAATTCAATGTGTATACCATGGATGGATGGATGGATGGATGGAGCAGGTGAAGGCAATGGAGTTGATCGATAAGCTGGAAGTGACAAGGCGGGGACCGTACAGCGGGGGATTTGGTGCGGTATCTCACTCGGGGGACGTGGACGTGGCTCTGGCTTTGAGGACAATTGTTTTTCCAACGGGGACGCATTTCGACACCATGTACTCCTACAATGACGACTCAGAGAAGAGGAAGGAGTGGGTTGCGCACCTTCAGGCCGGTGCTGGTGTTGTGGCCGACAGTAGTCCGGACGACGAACAAAAGGAATGCGAAAACAAGGCTGCCGCACTTGCCCGAGCAATCGATCTTGCAGAGACTGCGTTCGTCGGCAAGAAACTGAAGAAGAAGAAGAATGTGTAGATGTTTGTTATTTTATATTGCGTGGAGCGTTTTGTTATTGTTTGTTATTGGGTGTGATGTGAAAACGATATGTGATGGATTTGGAGGCAGAACAGAACGTGTGTTTAGGTAACGGAATGGGTACTTTTCATGTTAGGATCTCCATGGCAGTGTTTCGCAAGAGATGAATAAACCAATATTACTCAAATCAAGCAATCCATCGGACACCCAACATCCAGATCAATAATTTGTTTTTAGCGTCATGACTATATTGACACGTCGAAAGAGTTACGACCGTTGGAGGAATATATTTATTTTAAAGTCATTTTAAAAAAAAATTATTTTTTTTTGAAAAAAATGTTTTTTATTTGTTTTTATTTTTTAAAATTTTATTTATTTATTTTACTCTGTTTGATATCGAAATGACGTGGAAGGAAGTAAATGTATAGTATTTGGGGATTTCATGACATGGTTAATGAAAATTTGGAAGTGTGTGGACCAGTATGACGTGACAGAGAGAGAAGTTTACGTGATATAGAGAAAAACTATGACGCTCAAGGATAACTAGAGTGCCGTTGTTAGTGAATAAATTAGACTCCTTTCTAAAATCTTTGATGGGCTTAAGGGTCTACATCTCGAAGATTATTACTCATTACTCACGGTGAGATGAGGTTCACACGCGTGACATTGTGTATTTACATATTTTATTATTCTTGGAATTGAACTAAATCTGGAAATACAGCTTGGTGGAATACTATAGTGTACATGTTTTGATGCGATATTTGACATTTTTGTGGGGTATTAAAGACGTATGAGTTGGTTGGTCAGAGATGAAAGAGATATTTTGGAATAGAACTGTAGAAGAGATAGGATGGGATGAGTTGGACGGCTGTCATTGTGTTTTGGGTTGGGACAGATCCATTCATCCTTTTATCAAAAAAACAAATCCATTCATCCATCCAAATTGGACCCTACCTTTTTTGTTTGTTTGTTTGTCCGTCCGTCCGTCCGTGTGTATTATTATTATTATTAGTCACCCACACAAGACACGACACAACAGTACAAGTGATGAACTGAACTGAACTGAAGTGAAGTGAACTGAATGGTGTGTGTTTGGGAAGGAATTGAGTGAGTGATGGAAGCGTCGATGTCCGGGGGGCAAAGCTGTAAAATTTAATGTAATGATCCCTATCCCTACTGGTACCAATTGCATGCCCTCCTCCTCCCGCTGCTGCTGCTGGGTCGTCTCTCATCAACATCTGCTTCGTCCTCGGCGGATCCCTTTTCTTCTTCCTCCTCTAACCTCTGCTGCTGCTGCTGCTGCTGCTGGATCATCATCATCCACCACTGATTCCAATACCACCACCGTTCTTGTTCCTGTTCCTGTTCGGTTCGTGTTGAACAAGGAGTGTCTTTTCGGTGAGCACTTTTTGCTGGTCGGCGATCACCCTCTCTTGGGCAGGTGGGACCCCTCCGCTGCAATTCCACTTCAGTGGTCCGACGGCCACTTTTGGCAAGCCCAACTCGTATGCTATTATGCTTCTTTGCTAACCCCCCTTTTTTTCTTCCTAATTTTTTTTTAGTGAATATTCTATATTCTAATCTTTTATTCATTTAATTTGTAGGACTTACCGGTTGGGTTGTCGATCAAATACAAATTCTTGCTTTGTTGCCTGTCGGGCGAGATCAAATGGCAGCCGGGTCCCGATCGGATTCTCAATACATGCCAATCCACAAATCTCATCACTGTTTCCCTAACCTGGTTGTGGGATAACAGTAATAACAATGCACACCTCCACAACATCACCCAACCTGATCAGGAACCACCAAATCCAAATGCAGACGCTGCACAACTAATCATCCATCAGGATCACAGCCAAATCCAAATGGATGTCAGCTCCGAAATTGGAATGAACATTTTGGTTCCTGCCTTACCTCTTCTGCCTCATAATCAAACTCACACCCAAACTACCCAGGTTTTTTTCTTTCTCCTTCATTTTCTTATGTTTTAACAATTTCTTACTAACACATTACCCACGTATGTCTCACAACCACAAAAGTGATAATTGAATATGTGGATAGATGGTATTTCGTGCTCCACCCTACAATTTACTTGGACTTTTTAAGGATCTCCAGCATCTTCATCAATAACATCATGTTTGTAGTTAGGATCGAGGTGCAAAAATATATCAGTTATACACTGACTTGACTGCATGGCCTATCCATATGTATGTTTTCTTAGTAATGTCAATATCACTTTTCATCATCCAAGGGAGACATTTGACTTTTTAGGTTCTTGTAATAGATGTATATATTAAAATAAAATGGATGTTCCAAATATATATTAGCAAAATGGATACTTCCCATACAATTCAGATATAGATATTGACAGGATTTTACTAGAAAATCCTACCTTTTGATTAGTAGATGTTCAGCATATTGTTTGCAGCAAGATGCATGATAATTTGGTTATGTTTTTGTGTAACCCCCATCAGGAATATAAATTTGAGTATTCGGTAGAAGAATTAGAGTTGGAGGAGGAAGGGAGACAATCAAAAGAGATACTCGAAATGGCTGATGATGAAGTACTGTCTGCACCAAAAGAGACACTTGAAATGGGCGACGATGAATTGTCTTCTATGCCAAAAGTGAAACTTGAAATGGGCGACGATGAATTGTCTTCTATGCCAAAAGTGAAACTTGAAATGGGCGACGATGAATTGTCTTCTACACCAATAGAGACACTTGAAATGGGCGATGATGAAATGTCTTCTATGCCAAAAGTGACACCTGAAATGGGCGACGATGAATTGTCTTCTACACCAAAAGAGACACTTGAAATGGGGGACGATGAATTGTCTTCTATGCCAAAAGTGACACTTGAAATGGGCGACGATGAATTGTCTTCTATGCTAAAAGTGACACTTGAAATTGGCGACGATGAAGTGTCTTCTACACCAAAAGAGACACTTGAAATGGGCGATGACGAATTGTCTTCTATGCCAAAAGTGACACTTGAAATAGGCAACGATGAATTGTCTTCAACACCAAAAGAGACACTTGAAATGCGCGATGATGAATTGTCTTCTATGCCAAAAGAGACACTTGAAGTGGCAGTTTTAGATGAAGAATCGTCTACAATGACACTATGTGATGATGTAATGGATGGTTTAAATGAAGAAGCTGATCCTCGAGCGGAGATTGAATTCTTCAGGGATGCCCGTGCGACCTTGAACAAAGTTCTTATTACTCTGGGTGTTTCTTTGCGGGGATTGACTCATTAGTTAGCTTAAAATAAAAGAAGCAGAATAATCTAATTCTGTTGAGAGTACATGTACATGTATATCTGAGTGTGACCAAGTTCATTAGCTAGAGTGGAGTGTGTGTGTGTGTATCTGAGTGTAATTTTGTTCCTTGGTATATGTTGAATAATTGGAAACTAATTAATTTGACGTCCTTCGCTGGTTTGTTTAGGTTGAATGAGGTGGTGATGGTTTTCATTGGCTGAAATGAAATCCTGACATTGCATCTTGGTTCATAATCATAAACTACGAACGTGGTAATAAATTTTAGGTTGAACAACAGAACTAGTAGTAGTAATCATCTTGGACCTGATCTTTTTGATAAATTGGGGTGGACAAACAAACCCCACACGAACCCATCTCTCTTGTTCTCTGATCTCTCCCAGTGTCTGCACCTACTTTTCTCCAAACTCCAGTGCACGCTGATGATACATAAATTTTTTGGTGTGTTTATTCTCCGCTCTCTTCATTTTGTTTTGGGATGACGAGTGATGGAAGAGTAGTAGTAACCTTGGGATTTACGATTCACTGTTCAGAGCTTTGCAAGTTTTGAAAGACTTCGTTCGAATGTTTTAAGTCTGCTAAACACAATCACTTTCTTGTGCAATTTTGAGAGCTTTGCAAGTTTCGAATATAAAATCCTTTTTTATATTCATTGTTTTGGTTTTGTATTTCATTGTTCAGTGCTTGACTGACCACTGCTGGAAGGGCGATGAGATGGTTCAACTTCAACTTATAACTATTCTTCCTCACGTTCTCTTCAACAATTCACATCCATTCATATCATTACTATTGCGCAGCAGCTCCCCCAATGACCACAGGGAAACTCATGTCAAGAGGCTGATTGCCCTGCCCGCCCGGTGAAGTACTGAGGATCCCAGAAGGTCACTGTTGGGTTGAAGGGGACAACTCTGCGTCCAGTTTGGATTATAATTCTAGATCTTTTGGGACAGTAAGTTCCTCGACCTAATTTTCCTCTTTGTCCACCCCATCGATCTCCTTAATTTCTTACACTTAAATGTATTTTTTACTTCTTCTTTAATAGAAGAATAGTTTTCAAGGCCTTTTTTATTCGTGTTTACGTGGACATTTCACTCTCTGCTTCTAATCTGCACCTCATCTTTGAGCATCGACTTGTATTCTAACATGATATGCTAGCTAATAGCCTGTTTTCTGTTACACATTGTAAACAATGCGAAATCCATGTTAAAATCACAAAACATATTAAAAGAACACTTTGTGGAAGAAATCTGAATTTTAATGACTCAAAATTTTAAAATACATCAAGCAGAAATTAAAATTTAAAATACATCGGGCAAAAATTCAACACTGGTTACATGGAATTTAAGATGCTCTTATCCTGCTTGTCTTGCTTCCAGTACATGAAGCTCTGACACTGAAAAGGTAAAGAACCTATTCATTTTCACAGTCTATGAAAGGAAAAAGGTGGGAATACGCAACCATTACAAGTTCAAGCTTAACATTCTGAAGGTTTGCTGGCATTAGTGACAGCATGTTATTTGGTTGTTTTGACTTTTGAGTCAGTATATATAGGTGATGGACAAAATTTACATGGACTTGGGAACAAGTTATCATAAGAAATCATAGCCACAATTTCCGACTTTCGGTGTGAGTTCGGGAGTTACATTTTAGATTCAGAAAATTTAGTGTCACAGCACAATGTAGGCTTTTGTGGATGTGACCCAAAATTGGCATTTGGAGGCTAATTGCGTTCGTTATTCTCACTAATTGTATGAGTTAGATGGTTTCTCGAGTCTAGTAGTCTTGATTTCATTTACATTCTGAGGGTTTGGTTTGATATTCATTTTAACAAATCTCTGCACTCCAATTTCTCCGGTAGAATAGTGGTTTCAATCCCAAATATTGAATGCGGAATTAACTTCGGACTCTCTCCCAAACTTAATTACAACAAGAACACAAACAAGATGAAAATAAACAAACAAACACAAATGCACACCTGAAACAACCACGACACACGCGATTTAAAAGGTTCGGCAACGTGCCTACGTCCTTGGGAGTCTCCTGCGGGTTTCCTTTCCTTCTTCCGCTTCTCCAACAAAAGAAGCAACCGAGATTACAAGTATATGGAAGCAATAAGTCCTCCAAATCACTCTAGATCTATCTCTAGCCTTAATTTCTTAACTCACAATGAAGGAAACTATGTTGTATGCAATATATGATATAAGAATAAGAACAAACAAACCCTTTTGTAGACTCAAAAACCGAGCTACAATTAAGTAAAACCGAACAGAACTATTCATGGGGATACGGTTAATTGATGCTCGTTCGGTTAACCGTGCGTGCTTCAACAGGAGTGATTCCTGTTCTGATTCGGTTAACCGAATCCTTCCCGGTTGACCGAGGAAACGTTTCTCACGCAGCTTGGTAGACCGCGAGAGCGATTCTTCAACGAACTAACGAATTCTTCCAACAACCCTTCGGTCGACCGAGAACTCCTCGGTGGACCGTGTCAAATTGGACAAGCACTTTTCAGATTCTCGGAACACCAAAAAACTCACCAACGGTTTACCGAACCCGTTGTTCCGAAGTGTCACTTGTTCTCTGACGGTAGACTGAATCCAATTCGGTCGTCCGATCCCAGCTGCACACGGAGTGCCTGGAATCCTCGGTTCGGTGCACACGGAGTCCGAATCCCAAAATGGGCTCCTACTATTACAGTCTTCAACTGAAATAATGAATGTGGACTTCAACAAATAAATCAACATCAGGATAGGTATTCATGTGTCCTATTTTGGCATTTGTTTACGTGGATGTGTATAAAAAATAAACTGATACATCCGCCAGGGGTTCAAACAAAGTCCACAAAATTGGAAAACTAAAAGAATTTCATATTTCTACAGAAGTAGGAAGTTTCATCGTTCTATGAAAAGGAATCATGAAGTTTCTCTCTAGAAATTTGAAAATTTTATAAATCAGAATTCTACTTTATTTGTGTTTGACAGTAGCCTACACATCATCCATAGCTCCATCTTTCTGGTCATGCTCTTGTAAATCCCCTACGTGCCAACATCCGAACGTAAATGTTGTCCTGCTTCTATATCTGCATTCTCCGGTTGAAGCCCTCCTGCCATTTCATGAGGCTCACTAATAGTTATTATGGCTAATATCCTGTAAAATGAAAGTCTTTAGATTTTTAGTCCCATTGCTGCAAGCCTGCAATAGTTATTTCATTTACTCCACAAGCCAATATTTGACCAGAGTAATGTTCTTTATGTGTTTGATACATATTGAGGTGTTGCTTAGATGAAATAAAATTTATTTAACAACGAATTTGCCAAAATCCCCAAGAAGGTTGTATGGGGGAGTTTGTATTTGAAGGTTATTACAGTTACATTTGTCAAGTAAAACACATGAATGGAAATGCAAAGTGATGTTGATCATACATATGGATGAGTGGTCAAATCTAAGGAATTTCTTGGGATTTGCGTATTATATATGTATGTATGTGTGTATATTATTGGTATTGATGCATGTCGGTGGCATGACCCTGATTTTGGGAACAATTGGAAGTAACGTGTGCAGTTGCATTGGTGCTGCTAATTAAGTAAGTATTCTGCACGCCACGCTATGACGCCAACCATACCCTTTTGTTGTTGGTTGGCGATTAGGACAAGTAATGTAATCAAACTATTATACCGAAAGGAAGGCATATTGCTTTCCTCAAATCAAAATAATTTAATCTGCTCGTTCATATGTATTGTTGTATGTACATACGTATTGCATTTACACGCACACACACTCTCTCTCTCTACTGTTCCTCTCGTCTGTATTCACCCATTTCATTATTATTATTCTACAAAACTAGCGTGTGAGCATGTGCGGTTATGTAGTAGATTCCCTAATAATAACCATGTCATGTCCATATTCGTAGTTGCAGCCAGCGCCGAAATAAGTAATGTAATGTAATGTAATTAGATTAGATAAAAATCGGGCCATTATTTATTTATTTATTAATAATATATATATAATATAATAAATCCAACCCCATTACCCAAAATCCCAAATAGAGGAAAGAAGAAAGAAAAGGGGGAGAAGAAAGAGAGGAAGTGATCGATGGGTATGATTTACTTGGTGAATCTGGAAGGAGGAGGAGGATGTAAGAAGATATACAAGTGCAAGCACTGCCAAACCCATCTCGCCCTTTCCGAACACATCGTCTCCAAGGTCTCATCTTTCGATTCTTTTCTGCCCCGATTTCTTTTTCATTCCAATTCGATCTCACCTAAAGTTTGTGATGTTTTTTCCAGTCTTTTCATTGCAAGCATGGGAAGGCATATCTCTTTGCTCAGGTGTAAGTTACCTTTCGTAATTCCCTGGATTGGATTGGATTGGATTGTCATTCTTTCCCTTTTCCTAAATTAATGCATCTCATCTCATGTCTTCTTTCTAATTGCCAATCCTATTTTCCACTGCTTACCATCAAATCTTCCAATTTCTTCACATTCACACTGCGGTTTTATGTTTATCAAATCAACATGTCTAGATTGGACCTTTTACTTGAGCAAAGGAAACACCAATATCTCTTCTGTTGGATGATTAATATTTATGTGTCTTGCCCCAAACTTAGAGAATCTGTACAAAGAAGGTCAATTACTTCTTCTTGTATTCTCTTATGGTTGTAACTTAAAAATTAGTTTGTTCTACTTTTGCGTTGTGGCAAGTTTTAGATGGAATGATGTTCCTTGAATTTGAAAATTATTCATTGCATGCTTTTGAAGAAATTCTCCGAGGCAGTTCTTCAACATCCTATAAGACATTTCAGTGGGAGCACAATGCCAATGTGGGTTGATTAAGAAACATAATCTAACTGTTTAGGTGTTGAACCGACAAGTACAAATTGGAGCAACAAATCCATTTGCTTACGTGTAATACAAATTATGAGGTTGTCCGAGCTCAGAAATTGAAGTGTTGTTTTAGTTCTATAAATAACTGTTTTTTCTTTTTCTGTTACCGGGCACTATAAATTGTGATCTGATGCCATGATTTCCCCCTAATTGCTGAGGGGTCTTGCCTGTGCAATTGATGCCGTGTTCTCATGTGAAACCTATTTGGTTATTTGGTTGTTGTGCAAGCTTTAAGAGGCATTCGGTCCAGCCGGATAAAATGTGCTTGTGGTGTAATACAATTTATAATCATGAGTTTTGTTATTCTTTGCATGTGTTTCAGAGTGAATGTCTCTCTTGGAGAAAAAGAAGAGCGGCTGATGATGACAGGAATGCACACGGTTGCTGATATATTCTGTGTGAGCTGTGGATCAATTGTAGGATGGAAATATGTACGTGCACTTAAACCAACATGATTAGTTTCATCTTCCTGCTCGTTTTTTACGTGTTCTATTTGGTTGCAGGAGACTGCTCATGATAAGAGCCAGAAGTACAAGGAAGGAAAATTCATCCTCGAGAGGTGCTGCTCCGACCTTGTTGAACCTATAACAACAGCCATGCATTCTATGCTTTGAAGAAAACACATTCTATACTCCAATATATGGGTGCATTTCGAAATTTGATTCTTTCATAGCTCAATTTCGTGTTGATTTTGGCTTTCCTCTTTCTTGATCAGGTTTAAGATCACTGGTCCAGATGGAACCAATTATTGGGCTAGTCACGAGGCGCAGGTTGGTGGAAGTGATGCAGATGATGTCTGATTTTATCTGTAACCTGGATGTGCCATTAGCTTTTCTAATTTGTACATTCTTCCCTATTTCGTTGTTCTTGGCTTTTAACATTTAAAAAACTCAAAACATTGTTATTCATCTGGCTGTTGGAATCATGAATGATATCACTTGGAACGAGTTCTGTGGTATTCCCATTTATTTCCATTTCTGGCATTGTTACGTGTCAATGTATATTCTACTAAATATGTTTTGGTTGTTATGAGCGAAACGTCAATCCTCGGCAAGAAGGACGAAGATGGAGAGACGAAACCGATTGTAATCGTATACAACCATCTGATCTGTGGTTTGAGATGAGAAAGTTTGTTAAGAAGGATTTGATGAGGTCGGAGAAATTACGAGAATGGAATAAAGAAAATGTAAAATTTTGTGTTTAGAATTTACTTTCGAATATTTTAGCTGTTACAGATAGTATGATTGACATCGTACATAAACATATGAGGTGAATATTGACATACGAATGAATATGATATTTGGTCTGTATTCATTTTTGTATCGGAAAGACCGAAAATTAAAGACTATGGATATCATATTTCCACGTATGGATACAAATACAAATATGAATATTCTTTTTTAAATTCTTTTGGATGCAAATATATATATTAGTACCAAGTTCAAAAATTTAGGCATAGATAAAGATACGACTATTTGAAAACTATTTGATGTCAGACCATCCACTACGGCGGTCATCCGGTGATCACCGATCCATCCACTACGGGTGGTCATCCGGCGATCACCGACCCAGTGAAGGTAGCCACATAGGCGACCGACCTCGTCCTGGGAGCATGACCCGATCGTCCGTTTACCAGGTCGGTAGTTGGATTTTTTTTAATTTATGTTTTTGATCTTGTTTTGTTTATTATAAATTATTGATAATCTTTTTGTTTTATTTTTTTTAAAATATATTTTATAATTGTTTTTAATTTTTAAAATATTTTAATTGATTTTTTAATTTTTTCAAAATCAACCTTCAAATGACGTGGGGAGGGAGCTTATTGAAAAATAAGGTTATTTATTTAATAAAAAATAAATTCTCTTATCCACCACAATAAATTATTTACAACAAAATATTAAACAAAAATTAAAACTAATTAAAAAAAGGGCGAGGTTGTCAAATCCTTGGGGTGTGCACTCACTACACTCATTTGTGGAAGTCAATTCGGAAAAAAAATTTAAAAAATAATAACAATTAGAAAACATTTTTTTTAAAATAACATTTAAAAAACAGATAAAAAATAATAAAAAAATAACAATACAAGATTTATTGGTATTTTGGTTTTGTTTTTTTTTGTTTTTGGGTTAGTTTTGATATTTGTTATAATAATCACGGGGTTTATATTTTGATAAATAATTAGGATTTAAGTGCGAAATTTATACTAAAATACACCAGCTTTTCTGAAATATGGAATATTATATGCAATTTGGAAATACGAGATTTATTGGTGTTTTGATTTTTCCAAATATATTATTAATGTTTTTGGTAAATATAAATGATTTTGGAATAAAATAAAAGTTGATAAGAAAAATAATGATGTGGAGGAAAGTGAGTGGGATGACCTAGGTCATGGTAAATTGGTGAATAGTAGAGAAAAAAGAGGAGATGAGTCATAATGACTTGGCAGAGAGAGAAAGGAAGAGAAAGTGTGTGCATAACCTAAGTCATCATAATGACGTAGGTCATGATAGTGGATGCCCTTACGCTGTGTGTGGCTTTTATGAAAACCATTTGAAAGAGTTTTGATGAATTAAAGGTGGTTTTGAGACATCCTAACTGATGCAGAGGATGTGGCCCTCAACTTCATGGAGAAATGGGACCAACGTAAGGAAAAGACACGTTAACTTGTTACGTGCAAGTGCATGGGAATGCATGGAGGGGCTATTGGCAATTCATGGATAGTTTTAGAGTTTTTGTTAAACTTGTCTTTTATTCCCTAAAGTGGTCTTGTGACTGTTAGATTTACAGCTTTACTTTTCCTAAAGTGAGCCGTTACTGGCAGTGCTCAGAGTAGGTAGAAATTATCTTTAAAATCTTCAGATTGTAAATGGACTCCCTTTTAAATCCAAAAATTTGGCATTTAGCCTTCATCCTGGTGGAATCCAGAACACTGTTATCCTTATCTCTAGCTTCTTAGCTCTTCCAAGCTTCCTAGCCCGAGATCTCGCCGGTCGACGCCCGTAGTCCGGTCACACCCCCGCTCACCCCGTGTCAATTGGTATCAGAGCTTGTTAGCTCCTAGTATGGCCGACAAGGGACCGGATCCCAACTCCGACCGGAGTATAGATGCCCTTTGGGGTGCGTTCACCAACCATCAACACGCCACCGATGCGCAACTCACGCAAATACACGATGCACTCATGACACTACAACTTGATGGAGGTCTTCGACGGCAAGGACCCCGAGCACGAGAACGAGGAACCTCACCACCGCGGATGGGACGAGGTCGGCGACCACCGGTGCAAGGAACCCACACGCCGGAACAGAGCGACTCTGAAGTAGATGACTACCTCGCTAACGACCAGGGGCAGCGAGGACAACACCGTGAGGTCGAGGGAGAGGAATACAAGATCAAAGCGGAAGTCCCTACATTCCACGGAAGTCTCGACGTGGAGTCACTACTTGACTGGCTCTACGAGGTTGAGAAATTTTTCGACATAATGGATGTGCCGGAAAACAAACAAGTCCGCATTGTTGCCTACAAATTGCGCGGAGGAGCTTCGACTTGGTGGGACCAAGTCTCTGACTTGCGACGACGACAAGGTAAAGCTTCGGTGCGGACGTGGGCAAAGATGAAGCGGCTACTTCAAGGACGTTTTCTTCCACCTGACTACCTACAAATCTTGTTCCATAAATTTCAGCCTTGCATGCAAGGGGGACGTTCCGTGGCGACGTATACCGAGGAGTTCCTTCGTCCGGCATCGCGATGTAACCTTTCTGAGGCACCCGAACACCAAGTCGTGCGCTACGTTGGTGGTCTCTGCTACGTACTTCAAGAGAAGCTTAGTATGCACACTATGTACTCGGTGGAAGAGGCACATAACTTAGCTCTCAAGGCGGAGACGATGCTCACACGACAACCATATAGACGATACGGAGGAGAGACGAGCCGCCCCGAGGGTGCGACGGGAGTGACTCCTCACGAGAAGGGAGCTGCCACCCCGCGCGCGGGTTCCATCACTACACCGAGACCTCCTGTGGGTAACGATTCTAACCCAAGGAAAACACCAAACTCCTACACGCGTCCCAACACCGACAAGTGCTACCGTTGCAATGGGACGGGACATCGCTATAATTTGTGTCCTACTCGGCGACCCGTAGGCCTCGTGGAGGGTGAACCGTTCGACGTCGAGGAAGAATCGAGTGACGGGCTGGAAGGAGCCGAATTTACAGAGGAAGAAGGAGAAGTCGTTTCTTGTGTGGTTCGTCGCCTCCTACTTGCTCCACGCAATGAGGATGATACCCAACGACACAGGATCTTTCGAGCGCAATGCTCCGTTCAAGGTAGGGTGTGCTCTATGATTATCGATAACAGAAGCTGTGAAAACATCATATCCCGAAGCCTTGTGAAGCACCTGCAATTGCCCGTGACGCCGCACTCAAGCCCCTACAAGGTTGGGTGGATCCACAAAGGTCCAACCATCACGGTGAGCGAGGTGTGCTTAGTTCCCCTCGCCATTGGCAAACACTATAAAGAGACCATCACTTGTGACGTGGTTGATATGGATGCGTGTCACATTCTGCAGGGAAAACCTTGGCAATATGACACTGATGTGGTCTACAAGGGGTGCCAAAATGTCTATGTGTTCACATGGAACCGCCACAAGATCGCAATTGCTCCAAATCCGACTCGAGTGCCCACCCGCAAACCCCTTCACGAGGTACCTCTTGTTTGAAGGAGTTTGTAAGTGACATGAAGGCAAGCAAACGTGTCGTCGCTCTCGTCGCGCGAAGCTGTGTCACAAATGGGGTGGGAGTGCCTTGCGTGGTCCGCAAGTTGCTCGATGAATATTCTGATCTCACCCCCGAAGACCTACCCGAAGGTCTCCCACCCCTTCGGGACATCCAACATTGCATCGACTTCACTCTTGGAGCAAGTCTGCCGAACCTCCCACATTATCGCCTCAACCCAAAAGAAACAGAAATCCTCACAAGCAAAGTGGAGGACCTCCTTAAAAAGGGGTTCATACGTGAGAGTTTGAGCCCTTGTGGTGTTCCCGCACTACTCACGCCCAAGAAAGATGGATCATGGCGGATGTGCATTGATAGTCGTGCCATCAACAAGATCACCGTGCGCTACCGTTTCCCGATCCCTCGCCTCGACGACATGCTAGATCAACTTGGGGGAGCCCAGCTTTTCTCCAAGATCGATATCCGAAGTGGGTATCACCAGATTCGTATCCGCCCCGGGGACGAGTGGAAGACGACATTCAAGACCAATGAGGGATTGTTTGAGTGGTTGGTTATGCCGTTCGGCCTATCCAACGCACCAAGCATGTTCATGAGGTTGATGAATCAGGTACTCAAACCTTTCCTTGGTAAATTTGTTGTTGTTTACTTTGACGACATCCTTGTGTATAGTGCTACGAGCAATGACCATCTAGGCCATCTCCGCCAAGTGCTTGACGTGTTGAGGGTTCATAAATTATTCATCAATGGGCCGAAGTGCCACTTCTTCACTGAACGTTTGATCTTTCTGGGGTTTGTTATTAGCAGCCACGGTGTCATGGTCGATGAAGAGAAGGTGATGGCAATAAAAGAATGGCCAGCCCCATCTACGATTTCAGAGGTCCGGAGTTCCCATGGTCTCGCTGCCTTCTATCGTCGGTTCATCCGCAACTTCAGCACTCTAGTGGTGCTTATTACAAATTGCCTCAGGAAATGACCATTTCAGTGGACACCCGCAGCCCAACAAGCCTTCGAAGACGTGACACAACGTCTCATGAATGCTCCCATCTTAGTGCTCCCTGATTTCTCCAAACTTTTCGAAGTAGAATGTGATGCTTGTGGTGTCGGTGTGGGGGCGTTCTTGAAGGGAATGTGTTCTAAAAGTTTTACTTTTAAATGTCAATTATTATGAATTGAATGAGAAATCATTTTGTTCCTTGTTTATGTTATTCGTCTTTTAGAAGTGTTAAGGAAGAGACTCTTGGTCCTTAACCGTAGAGCTCTAAAAGATATTGGTTTACATAAAACAAAAGATATTCACAATCATGGTAATTAACATGGGACATTAATTACCGAGTTAATATTGTCGTGTTGGTCATAGATCATTGTAGCTCTACAAGTGAGTGACGACACGAGTATGCAAAAGAGGAAAATATTACTTTTGTATGCTGAATAGACCTAATAAGTAAAATATTATAGATGTGTTTCTGTGTCATTAATATTTTACTGTGTCTTCGGTCCTTTGATATGAGACTTATATCTAATCACTTAAGGAATGCTTAATTGGATTAGTGTCTTAAGCTATCGATGAGTGTAGTGTAAAGGCATTAGTTAGTTAAGTATGACTTTCGTTGGAGAAGATAGTTAGTCAAAAGATTATCATTGTCCCTCTTAATTGAGTGATGATATTAGTGTGTCTCTTGATAAAGCAAAGTTATAATGTGCACAATGTGATTTGAGTTAAGTCACATATTTATAACTAGCTTAAAGAGATCAAGAAATGGATACTAATACAAAGATGACACAATACTACTTTGTGTGTATTCTTAATATCATGAGACAAAGGACGGACACAAGTGGTGCACTCCATCAATAAATGGATCAGGTTTTGGTTCAAGTGGAATTAAGACATCTAACTAATTGGGAGCTATAATGTGTAGCTAGATACCGCTTATAGCTTGTGATATTAAGCTCTTAATATCACTGCCAACTTAGTTTAGATCCTCCCATAGGTCACACCACAAAACTGGGAAACAAGAAATGAGGATTTTGAGTTCATAAGATGTGTCAGGTTTCATGAAGAAAATATGACACATAGGGTGAACAAGCAAAATCAAAATTATGTTGTGATTAATAACATAATTAGAATCTAAATTAAATTCACATGAGATGTAAGTATTATGGGATGTATTGATTTATCATTACATAGGATAATATGTTACATAAGTTGTGAATTAACTACTAATCCCGAAATGTCGAATTTTGTAGGGGTTTAACCGAAATTTGACCAACTGCAAAATTGTGCACAAACGGTTGACCGTTTACTGTTGATCGGTCGACTGAATGTGGCACGGTCGACCGGACATGTCTCGACCGATAACAGGGAATTTTCATCTGTTCGAACGGTCGACCGAATGTAATCGGTCGGTCGACCGAACATTGCGATGAAATAATTCCTGTTACGACAGGTCGACCGGGTTATTGAACGGTCGACCGAAACTTGGTTCGAGCGGTCGACCGAACGTCCAAACGGTCGACCGGTCCAGACGGTTTTGTGCAGAATTAATTTAAGAATTAATTAGATCATGCATGAAATTGGTCCATAATTGATTTAATTCGTGGCTAAGATTATTTATTAATAAATAATGGATGGTTAGATGGAAGTTTGCATGAAATCATGGACAAGAGGTTGCACATGAATAGGTAATTTGGAGAGAACTTATAAATACAAGTTTATCTCATTACCTCATTAATTAATTCATTGTTTGTCTCATGCAAAAACTCTCTCCATAATTCTCCACGAAATTCCCTTAATTCTTACGTTTAGTTTTAGTTCTTAAGAGATCATCTTCTCAAGGGAATTAAAGAGGGGTTAGTAATTGGATTCTAAACCCTATCGGAGATTGAGAGACTAGCTTCCCTCTCTCCGATCTTGTTTAGAGTTTGGTGAATACTCGGAGGCATCCGGCGCAACGAGAAGCATCCCCAACGTCTCCGAATCTTCAAGAAGTTTTAGAGAACTTCTAGGTATGAATTTCGGAGCCCATATTTGTTTTAATAAAGTTTCGAAACTAGATATTGAAACAAATCGATGCATGCATGAAATAAATCATAGAAAATTGTAAATTGATCCTTATTACGCATAAAATTCCGAAAATATATATGTGTAATTAAACTTGAAATCCTGCAGTTCTTTCACAAGGTGGACACCCGGTGGCATTTCATAGTGAGAAAGTTAATGAGGCTCGGCAAAAATGGTCCACCTATGAGCAAGAACTATATGCACGTGTCCCCCTCCCCCATTCGTCAATTTTTTTGTTGTTGTGAGTTTTGATATTTGGATGGAGAATTATTGATTTTTACTTGTATTTTTGGTTAATGTAGGGTATTTTTTATTAATATATTGGTTATTTATTATTAATATATGTTATTTTTGTTAATCACGCGTGCATTGTGTAATCATGCTTCTAATGTTCAATCACGCGTGCATTGTGTAGTCACGCTTGCACTGTGTATTCACGCGTGAACTGTGCAAAAAATACATCTACACCCTCCCATCTATAAATACATCTATCTATCTCCTCTAACTCCTCACATTTCCTTATTCTTCACGTCTTAACTTCTTCTCTCAATGTCGGATAATAGTTCAAATTCCGCTAAATCTGACGATGATAACTGGAATGAGACGTTAAATATAATGGACTGTGATGTTGAATTGGCCACTCGGGTTGTTCTCGAAAGGAGAACACGTCCTAAGCAGCGCCAAAGGAGAACGACGAACCCAGATAGAGATCGTGAACTTGGTTACAGACGCCTTATGGACGATTATTTCTTTGACAACCCTGTGTATTCAGATACTCTTTTCAGGACAAGATTTCGGATGAGAAATCATGTTTTTCTGCGCATCCACAATGCCATCGAAGCATCTGATGTCTTCTTCCAACGAACACCGGACACTACTGGTAGGATGAGAATTTCCGGCTTACAAAAAACTACAACAATGTGAATGTTAGCCTATAACGTTGCAGCTAATGTGATCGATGAGTACCTACGAATGAGTGCAGCGACATTTAGAAATGCTTTCCTCAAATTCTATGAAGGTGTTATCCACATCTTCGGCCCTAAGTATTTACGTCGGCTAACTGCAAATGACTTGACACGACTATTTTACATTGGTGAGCAACGTGAGTTTCCAGGTATGATGGGGAGTATTGATTGTATGCATTGGGAGTGAAAAAAAACTGCCCAGCTGCTTGGAAGGGACAACATCAATGGCGTGTTGGGAAAGCAACTCTGATACTTGAGGCGGTGACATCGTACGATTTATGGATCTGACACTCCTTCTTTGGAATACAGGGTTCATGCAATGACTTGAACGTCTTACAACAATCTCTGGTTTTCGACGACATACTAGAAGGTTGAGCTCCACCTGTAAATTATGAGGTAAATGATGTTCAATATGATATAAGATACTATCTTACTGGTGGTATTTATCTACAGTAGGTGACTTTCATCCAATCCATCCTTCACCCTCATACCCCGTAGCACAAATTGTTTGCTGAAGTGCAGGAGGCAACACGTAAAGATGTTGAACGCTCTTTCGGAGTGTTGCAAGCGAGGTTCGCGATCATAAGAAACCTGACTCTTGCCTGGAGCAAGAACGTTCTCTCCAAAAGAATGACATCTTGTATCATCATGCATAACATGATAGTGGAAGACGAATGTGACTACTACGCTAATTTTGCAGATATTCGCGAATTCATGGAAGATCGTCCTGGAACTTCAGATGAGGAAATGTCGTATTCGACCGATCGTATAACAGATATTCACGAGTTTTTTGCCAATCAAGATTGAGTGCGTGACAAGAACAAACATTTGGATCTGAAAGGCGATTTAATCAAGCATATATGACAACACCACGGACGAGGAGCAGTTTGAAAATCGGTTAACGTAATTGTTAATGTAGTATTTGAAAGTCCAGATTATGTAATATGTACTGTTGTTTCTTAATTTTAAGTGTAATATTTCCTATTTCAGTTTATCTTATATGTAATGTGGCTCCCTAATATTTAATAATAATTTCATGATTTAGCAGTGATTATTAACAGAATTTCGAGTTAAAGTAATTAAATATCGTAATTTGAATTATATAAAATGTAATTTGTTAAATGTTGTGTGAGAATTAAAATTGTTTAATTAAGAAATGATATGGAGGAATGAGAGTGTATGGTGGGGGTAGCCCGGGCATGTTAATGAGGTTTCTGGGTTGGATTGGGTGAACTGACGTAACAGAAAGAGAAGCTGACGTGACAGAGAGAGTACAGGACGCCCGGGCTACCCCGGGTGCTGTTATTCATGCTCTCATGAACACTTGTGCGGGACTACGATTTTTATGTTTGCGTCAATGGATTTGGTCAAAAGAATGGATACTATTATAAGAAGTACATTGGTTGTTTTGAAAGTGTTGCTGATCTGTAAATCGAGTTTTGTCATTTTAAATATGACCTGAGTTGAGCGTACTTTTATTTAATAAGAGTAAGGTTGTGTCATTTAATTCAATGACTAATTTTGAAGTAAGATTATAATGCCACTATATTAGGAAATTAACTTTAACCTAAATATATGGTCGATCAAGAGTGATATTGATCGTGAAATTATACTAAATAATGAACAAATAAAAAAGAAATTATGTTATTGGTTGAGAAAATATATAAGGAAGCATCCTTCCATTCTCCCACTTGATTAGATCGAATATATGAAGCATTGCAAGCGCACACACAAACACACTAGCTACTTCTACACATGTTGTGGAAATGTTTGTGAGATCAGGTCCGGCCGGATCTTTGATGGGTTAAGTTGAAAAATAAAGGAATGCGTGTGGATTGGACTTTGGAGTGGAGAATCACATGTAATGTATGAAAAATATTCGCAGCAATTGGTTTCCTACTTTGTCGGATGATGTGGGAAATGTAACCGTGCATATAGTTTTGGTAACCCAAATTAAAGTAGTTGTTAATTACTCACTTACTTACTCATTGGTCATGTTGTGCGCATCAGTTAATTCCTAAATTACTCATGGATTGGATAGCTTGTCAACGTTTACCACCTTTTGTAGTTGTGTTGTGGTATAAGATAAGACTTCATGATTGATTCGGTGACCCATTATACCTTTACGATCGGTGCTGACATTTAAAATTATTTACTTTCCATAATCCATAACATGAGTTGTCGAATATTCCGAAAAATCACTCACATATGAGTCTAGCTAGTGGTGGATTTTTGATCCACGTGTATGACAAAGATTGGATGAGCAACTTGGTTGTGTTGTGTTGTGTTGCTTTTCTGACTGTAGTTCTAGTTCCTTTTCTTTTTGCCTTCAACAAATTAAAGTTGGTTTTCCTTTAGCGTTAGATGGCGGATTCAACAAATTAAAGTTGGTTTTACGTCGTTAGATGGCGGATTTTGTTGGATTTCTTTTGCTTTTTGCGTCGTTAGATGGCGGATTTTGTTAGATTTTTTTGGCCTTTTACGTCATCAACAATTTAGATGGCGGGTTTAGGGGGTGGTAACTGTACACAACACATTTTAGCATGGCGGCGGATCCTCGTAGATGCCTGGTAGGAGCATTAAAACAAAATGAGATGTTAATATTTTTATTTTAAATCTGGTGGTTATGTGTTATTCTTGCTAATCATGTTATCATGTTGAATTACTATTCTTGTTTTCATTTCTCCACCCACTTTTCTAAAGATCAAACATTGAATAATTATTTGGTTACTTTTCTAAAGAAAGATTTATTTTTGGGTATTAGGGGTGAACTTCCGTCCAGAATCGGACCGTACCGAGGATCGAATTTTGGGTATCTAACATGCCAAATAAATTCGTGTAGGTTCGGGCATGTCGAAAAACAGAATTTTACTCACGAAACACGGTTCAGACGGAACCTGACTAGACTAAGACCCGAATTTTCAGTATCCCCTGGACCAAAGATTGGACAGATCAGGTCGGATCGGTCTGAAAATTCGGTCTGATTCGAATTTTGCTCTCCCCTACTAGTACGTGGTGCCCCAAGATACTTCGAATCCTGAATCCACCACTAGGATTTAGGGGTGGTAAGGGTAGGCAAGTGAATCTAAATTCTCTTTGTATATTAGGTATGTGATCACACAATTTTTTTTAATATTTATTAGGAAAATGTTTGATGTAATTTTATATGGAAAATATGCAGTGGACGTTCAAGTATAAATAATATAATTTTATGTCATTCCTCTCCCCACACACCTTACATTCTCTTACTTTCACTTAATTTGGAGGTCAATTTTGGATAAAAAAAATAAAAAAATAAGAAAATAAAAATAAATAAAAAACATATTTTCAGAAAAAAATTAAAATGACTTTAAAATAAATATATTAATATTATTTAATAAATTAAAAAAACCAACAAATAGGTGGACACGTGCCCCCCACAACGAATGAGGCTACCATCAGCCTGCTTCGCCGCCTGGGGAACACCTCCCTGCTAAGGACTCCATGTTTAAAATAGATCAATCGTAAGTATAAAAAAGACAAACATAATGTTTCAAAATATACGTAGTGCGTCATGGACTCCCGCGTCCGCCAATAAGAGTCGTATAAGGTGACAACCTTGACATTTTGTTCTGGATCCGCCACCGATGCATGTCTGTCTAATGAAGTAATTTTTTTATTGTAGTTCCTCTTCTTTTTGCTTTTTACGCCATCAACAAATTAACTTTAAAGCAGTCTCCCGAAATCTAGAAGAGAGGGAGTAGGTCTGTCAATCGAGTCGTGTATGTGTCTTATCGTGTCGTGTATTGTCGGATGCTAACAGGTACTGGGTATACACGAACCTGACACGATAAGAAAATCATGTACACGAATCCGAACACGACACGATAGTTGTCGTGTATACACGGACACGACACAATCACTTATCGGGTCGTGTAACACGATACACGATAATACCCGAATGGACACGAGTAGTAGTTGTACACACAATAACTACCTACAAACACGATAAGAACCTACATACACGATAAGAACGTAATACACGATAAATACATGCATACACGAATAGACACAACAAAACTTGTTTAACATAATAGACACGATAAAGACCAGATTACACGATAGACACGAAATTGTAGAATTTCTAGAAAATACAAAATAAACCTATACAAGAACATTATAATATAATACTAATTTCCTCTAATTCAAAGCTTCAAATAACTAGTTTCTCACCAAATAATGGTCTAATAATACATGCAAAACAACATAATCTTTAAACGTGTAGGGGTGCTCGTTGAACCTTGTAATAAAATCGATTCATTTCACACTAAGTTCTCATTGATTGTGAGTCCGACAATATCCTCTGTAAGCTCGTTTAGTGATGACCCTGTAAGTATAGGTGCTCCCACAATTCCTACAAGTTAAACCATACAAGTATACAACCATTTTAAATTCAAGCAATTTAAAATTCACCACGATCATTACTAGGTGACAGATTCTTGAGATCATTACTAGGTGACAACGATTCTATGTCCATCTCGACTCCTCTGTAATGTCTCAAGTTGGGTAATCTGCAAAATATGTCACATCCATCATATATCTGGAAATGTCTTGATTAAAAGTAACAAGCAATGTCAAAAATTCAGCCTAAAAAATTCAGAAATTCAACCTCAAAAATTCTTGACTGAATTTCAGCTCAAGATGCAACTCGACGGGATGCTACAACAACTTGACCATTAGAAAATATGAAGACATCAAACCACCAATATGTAGCAATTGTCAACATCATATTCCCAACTTCGTATAGAAAAAGAGTTGAATCACCAACTTTTTGTCAATACTTTTCATCAACTTGAGTTGAGACCACCAACTACTCCATAAACCAGTAAGCCACTAACCAGATAATCATTAAAAATAAATACATAAAACCAAATAAGTGGATTTCATGGGAATCTTGATGCAGTGAGAATGTGAGATAGGCCACCCTTAATACATTATGAATGAGAAAGGTGAAGGGGAATAAAAGAAAGAACATATTCCAGCACCAAATAATAGCCTCACAACTTCCAACTGTGGAATGATCTCAATATCTAAGAATCAAATATGATATTTTGAGGCTTTGGTGTCTACCTGTTGAATCATGTCTATCACTTTCCATGACAAAGTTTGTTGCCATATTGGTCTACTACGTAGAACACTACAAAAGCAAAAGCAAAAGCAAAAAACACAAAATTAAACAAAACTAATTCTGTCAGGGGCGGACCTACGACAGAAATGAAGGGTGAACATCCTATAACTTTAAACGATCTCTAAGAGCACCATTAATGTAACTATTTTATTGGGCACCAGGGCGAAACCCCCTAGCGGGAGGGGCTAGGGATGCAAATGCTAACAAATTATCCGAGTATTCGATTCGAAAATTATAACTTGGTTGGTGTTTAGAAAAAAAGTTTTTACCGAATACAATTTTGAATTGAAATTGATTTAATTTTTTTACCGTTTTCAAATTCGGATATAGGTCAAACCATATCCGAATATTCGAAAATATCAATTTTGACATCCAACATACGTGGTTATTAATATTTGTATTGTGAGTTAATAAAAAACAAAGTTATTTCTTATGTAAATATAAACATAATAGAAATGCAATAACAAATTATAATATAATTCTCTTAAAACAACTTTCCAATTTTTTTAAGATTAGAGGTATCAAGCTCATGTGTCATACTATGAAATTGTGGGAAAGAGTAATTGAACACTGTCTAAGGAAAGAGACATGCACTACTACAGAAAATGGAATATACGTCGGATGTACGAGGCTATATACGTCAGATATAAGCACTCTCAGATCCGACGTCTATGTGTGCGTCGTCTATACATAGACGTCGGCCTTCATATAAACCGACGTCTATACCTAAAGAATATACGTCGGTTGTATATATATGTGTTAGAGATAATCAATTTGGTTTCATGCCTGGAAGGTCGACGATAGAGACCATATTTCTTATTAGACAACTGATGGAGAGGTATAGAGAACAAAAGAAAGATCTACACATGACTTTTATTGATCTAGAAAAGGCATATGATAGAGTTCCAAGAAATGTCATGTGGTGGGCCCTAGAGAAGAAGAATGTATCAACAAAATATGTGAATTTAATTAAAGATATGTATGAGGGAGTTGAAACTAGCATTAAAATTTGTGATGGTGTGACTAAAACTTTTCCGATTAAGTTTGGACTTCATCAGGGTTTAACTTTAAGTCCATATCTCTTTGCTTTAGTAATGGATGAGGTAACAAAAGACATACAATGTGAGTTTCCATGATGTATGTTTTTTTGCGGATGATGTAGTATTAATTGACGAGAGTATGGTAGGTGTGGAGAAAAACTAGAGTGGTGGAGAAATACTTTAGAAACAAAAGGTTTTAAACTGAGTAGATCTAAAACTGAATACATGAAGTGTTGTTTTAGTACCGTAAATACCGAGGAAGATGTGATTATATTAGATGGGCAAGTGGTGTGTAGAAAAAATATCTTTAAATATATTGGATCAATACTGCAAAAAAGGTGGGGATATCGATGAAGATGTTAACCATAGGATTAGAGCATGATTGGTGAAATGACGAGAAGCCTCAAGTGTCTTATGTGACAAGAAAATTCCACTTAAGTTAAAAGGAAATTTTTATAGAATCGCAATAAGAACTGCAATGCTATATGGTGCGGAATGTTGGGCAACTAAAATACAACATATACAAAAGATGAGTGTATCTGAAATGAGGATGTTGAGGTGGATGTGTGGTCATACGCGAATTGATCATATTAGAAATGAAGACATTCGTGAGAGAGTTGGTGTTGTTCCAATAGAAGAGAAAGTTATTCAACACAGACTGAGATGATTTGTGTTGGCTTTTTGGCCTTAATACGTATTTTGATGATGTAATTAAACCTAATCTTAATAAGGACATGTAGATTAGCACATGTAGTATAATAGTATACATGTTGTATTGTGCTAACATCTACAGGTGATCAAGACTCAAGAAAGAAGAAAAATCAAGTCAAGACATGTAATCAAGCTAGGATTGAAGACATGTAATTTTACCTTTCTTTGAGAATTAGGAACTTATGTGAATTGAGCATAACTTAAACTAATATGCATGCATTCACACACTAGGTTCCTTTTAGGAGTCACACACAAAATATCATATAATTTGGACTCCATTAGATCACCTAAACACCTAAAACATTGGTCGCCAGTCTGCCTGAGTTCGGTCGACCGTTCACCTTTCGGTCGACCGATTATACACAATTTTTGTTATACCAGACCAATCCGTTCAACCGATCACACATCTATTTAACCGATTACCCAGACCTGTTCGGTCGACCGGTAAACCTTCGGTCGACCATTTCGTTTGCTGTTTTTGGTAAAAATACGACCGTTTTATTTGTCGTATTATACAACGGTCGTATACACATTTTTCTCAATATACACCCCCATATACATTAGAACCGGTCGAACCATTTGCCTAGTTCGGTCGACCGTTCAAATAGGTAAAATCTACCTGCTATCGGTCGACACAAGTTTGTCCAACCGATCAAGATTTCTCTCTACCGAACCCAGTAGTTCGGTCGACCGGTACCTGCTCGGTCGACCGTTGACCTATAGAACTTAAGTGATTCGGTCGACCAGTACCTATGTTCGGTCAACCGATCCATCAACAGACTCGAGGGTTCGGTCGACCGATACACCTTTCGGTCGACCGTTTCTGGACAGATTTCTAAACCCGATTTTCTGTTTTGTGTATCTTGCACAAAACCCAATCAAATCTTGTCCAAACGGCTAGAAATCTTTAGGAGCTTATAAATAGAGGTTCACACTTAGTTTTCCACAAGATTTCACAACTCCAAAGTGTCAAACTTATAGTGAGATTTTCCACAACCTCAAAGCTCCAAATTAGTCATCCAAAGCCTAATTTCCACATCCTTCATCAATCATCATACTAGCAATTGTTGTGCTCAATTAGAGAGTGAGTTCCACTCAGTCACCATTGTTGTAAAGTGAGCAAGGGTCTTGGTGAAAGCCCAAGACAAAGAAGCAAGGATTTCGGTGAAAGCCCGAAGTGATTCTCTCGGTTTGTGAGAGGTGGTGCCAAGCTCGGCGAGGGTTGTTCGCGAGCTTGAAGACTTGTAAAAGGCGTTGCTCCCGGCCCGGAACGGGGAGGCATAGTGAAGACGCAAGAGGAGCTCGAACGGGGATTCGAGAGGGGCTTGCAAGAGAGGACGTAGGCGCGGCCGAACCTCTGTAAATCCGGTGTCTTCTTGTGTGGTTTGCATTGCTTTCCTACTTGTGTTTGATTTGTTTTTAATTTCCGCTGCAATTCTTTGATCAATCAACCAAGTAGTTAATTAGGGCTTAATCGTGATTAGTTTGTGGACCCATAGACCCACACGATCCTACAGTTTGGACATATACAAATAAGACCTATGGAGGTACCTATAAGAAGAGGAGTATTTAATCAGATCGAAGACATAAAAAGAGGAAGATGTAGACCACGATTGACTTGGGAGGAATCGGTCAAAAGAGATTTAAGAGATTGAAATGTTCCTCGGGAATTTGCATTGGATAGAAACGCGTGGAAGAAGACGTTTCACGTGCCTGAACCATGACTCCTTAAAGTTTCATTTCTAGCATACTCCAACTAGTTTGGGATAAAAGACTTTGTTGTTGTTGTATACAACAAAAAATATATAAAAATATGTTATAGGAATTTGAACATTATCCAAATTTGAAAAGTTGTCAAATTCTGATATTAAAATTTTAAGCTATAAAAATTTGAATTTGAATTCGGATTTAATATGTTTAGTTGGAATTCATATTCGAATTCGGATACAAGTTGTATCAAATTCAAAAACATCTATTTGCATCCTCAAAAATATTTATTTGCATTCTTAGGAGGGTCATGCCGCCAGGGTGGGTGGGTGGGACGTCTCCTTTTTTATTTTATTTATTTTGGTAGTAGTTAATAATGATAATATATTATTTTAAAGTTATTTTTTCTTGTGAAAATATGTTTTTTATTTGTTTTTATTTTTTGCAATTTTTTTATACACAGAATTAAGGGTGAACACCAACACCAAGAAAAGAATGCATAATGTGATTAAATGCATTTCTCCTAGAGGCAAGTGGAGAACGAGCTGCAGATCATGAAAAGCATTTCGACACAAGCATTGGGAACGGCTGGGCTTGGTAATCGTTCGGGTTAGTAATATAAATAGAGGGGTCAAGAGCAAGATGAAACGACACCGACACCGACACCGACACCGACACAATACCAATACCAATACCAATACCAACCAGAGCTCCAACTAATTAACTGACGAACTTCTTAATTTAGAGCTGTAGTGATCGATACTTGCTTGCTTGTTTGATTAAATACGTGATGGAAGGAAAGAAATCATATGGATCTTCTTCTGCTTCTGCTTCTGCTTCTGCTTATTCTTCTTCTACTTCAATTGCTTCTGGTGGGTATAAATATGATGGTAAAGAATCTACCAACAAGTCCTCTGCTGGGCTCTTCAACTCTGTCTTCCCCCCAGCCTCTGTGGTATATACTTATTTTTAATTTTCTTCTTATACTCACGTGATATTGTTCGCATGTTAAGCATACTTTGGTGTATTTAAAATACTTGAAAACATTATTTTTTAAAGAATAATATCAACAGATCCTAACCTAAAGCTTCACATCACAATACCAACAAAATCGACTATTTTAAATGGATGTGTCGATATTCTTTTTAAGCTTTTTTCGGTGGCCAAGATTAAAAGAGGTTGCTTAATTCGAAAATGAAAAAAAGAAAAGAAATAGTGAATGTACTTAAGAATCGCAAACTGAACAAGGTCAAAGCTGATTAACCATTCACGCTTCCATATTATTAATTAAAATAGAATAGAAGACCCCGTAAAACAATGGCTCAACTCCAGCACTTTTTTTGAAATTTCAGATTACTACTAACAAATCGATTTGCAAAAAGAAAAAAAAGACCACCCAGTCCTAACTCGGGAAACGATTTCACATAATAATCAAACTAATACCTGTTCTGGAGGACAAGAAAAAACTTAAGGAAACAAATTCTCGTATGTAACGTAACACCTATTTTTTGGGGTTGCTTATATATATGTATGTATATGTATATATATGTATATATATATGTATATATATATGGTCAAACTCTAGTGAGCCCAGGGCTCATCAAATTTAGTTTAAGCCCCCTACAATCTCACCCTTGGATCTTATTTACAGTTAATCTCACCATTCATTAGCATAACCGTTTTTTTCTTAATCTACCTTACAATTTGAAATGAGTGGTGGATATTGTGGGGGCTTAATTTAGAAAAGTTGAGCTCTGGACTTACTAGAGAATTCTTGTATATTTATATATAAATATATATATATATATAATATAAGCAAGTAACCCTGGAAGAGAAGAAAAATAAAATCAAGTTGGTAGATATGACTCCAATTGGTTTTTGGAGAAGAATGTCGTTGTCGATGCACAGACGAAGGCAATTATCACGAGAAGAAGAAAAGTATGAAGAAGTGGTGATAGTCGACGACGATGATGAGAAGTCAAAGGGGAAGGCTAAGTCACGACACTACAAATTGGTGGCTACGGTTGTGTCGGGGTGGAACGTGGACCAAACATCAACTACACCACCATGCAACTCCATGTGCTACGTGGAGGTGTCGATCGGAGAGGGCGAGTTCATATACGACATGCGGCGGACGGACGTCGTTCGGCCCACTTCGTTCGACATGCAGCAGTACTACCTCTGGCGCCAGGAATTCGTCTTCTACTTCCCCAGATGGTACTACGGCCCCGAAGACTACGACGACGATGTGGTCCAAGTGCAGCACGTGCAGTTCAGGGTGATCAGAGTAGAAGGACGTCAGTCGGCGGCTGGCACCTCCGGCACAAAGACCATGTTAGGGCAAGCCAGGTTCGAGCTTGGGATCGACCGTTCCAATAAGGAGCTCCCTGGGACCCTAAAATTCTTAACCCCCTCATTCGATGAACACCGTGTTGGGAGGGGGATCTACGATGCACTAACTCGACACGGATTACACGCACCACGAAAACCGAATATTGAATGCGGAAACTATAACTTCTGACCCTCTCCCAAACTCAATGCAACAAGTAAACACAATTAAGATGAAAATAACAAGCAATCAATCAACACACCTGAAGCAAACCACGACACACGCGATTTTACAAGGTTCGGCAAGATGCCTACGTCCTTGGGGGGTCTCCTGCGGATTTCCTTTCCTTGAAGCTCTTCTCCAACAAGAGAAGTCTCCGAGATTACACAATTTGGAAGCAATGCGTCTCCCAAAGCACTCTAGATCTCTCTCTAGCCTAATCTCTCTCAAGGAAATAAAGATTGTATGTTGTATTACAAGATTAGGGCGAAAATCCTATTTATAATGAGCTAAAATCGTACAAAAAATAATTCAGATCGTGCATAACTGTCTGAAATCGGTCGACCGGAATTTCCCATCGGTCGACCGAACTTCGGTTAGTTCGCGTAACTGCCATCGTTCGGTCGACCGCTCACCCATAGCCGGTCGACCGTTCCGCGCTGCTGAACAACGCTCGAAGCTCCTGGACAATTTCGGTCGACCACGTGTCCAACACCGGTCGACCGTTCGGCACTGCTGGATAGCGCCTGAAGCTACTGGACGAATTCGGTCGACCGCGTGTCCAACACCGGTCGACCGATTGTTGTGTTGAATTTCGTCTCGTATCTACTGTCACTTTTCGGTCGACCGCGTGCCCAGCACCGGTCGACCGGATCTTCAAAAGATCCGAGCTCCAAATCTACTGGCCGTTTTCGGTCGACCGAATTCCCCGAACCGGTCGACCGTTCCTTGATCTGTTCCGAGCCTCCAGGCTCCTGGAGTAAATCGGTCGATCGTGACTTAAGTTCCGGTCGATCGTTTCTCCCTGTTTTCCTGTATTAACAATTATAAACCAAATTCCAACAATCTCCACCTTGGTTTAGAATTGTTACCTTAACCTTCTTTGCCTCCGCATCCTTTGTGCTTCCTAGAAGCACCTTTAGCGCTACCCCGGAGCGCTTCTCCTTCTCACTCTCTGAGGACATTGAGAAGCTTCGAGCACAACTCGAACTTCTCCCGATTGACGACCTTAGTCATCATATCTGCAGGATTCTCACTTGTGTCGATTTTCTGGAGAACAACCTGCCCTTCTTCGATCCACTCCCGGATCCTGTGGTACCTTACTTCAATATGTTTGGTCCTTGAATGGAATATCTGATCCTTGGCTAGATAAATTGCACTTTGACTATCGCAATGCAATTTGGTCACTTCCTGTTCCATCCCCAAAGAGCTAACCAAACCCTTCAACCATATAGCTTCTTTCCCGGCATCGACAATAGCCATGTACTCCGCTTCCGTCGTAGACAGCGCGGTAGTATGTTGGAGAACCGATCTCCAACTCACTGGACCTCCACCCAAAGTGAACACGTACCCTGTTGTGGACCTCCGCTTATCCAAATCTCCAGCATAATCTGAATCAACGTAACCCTCCACCTGCCTCTGTGCTCCATCTTTGGTGAACTTCAAGTTAACATCCATGGTTCCCTTCAGGTACCTCAACAGCCAGTTCAACGCTTCCCAATGCTCTTTTCCTGGGTTAGCCATATAACGACTCACGAGGCTAACTGCGTGTGAAATGTCTGGCCTAGTGCAGATCATAACATACATAACGGATCCGACTGCACTAGCATATGGAACTCTCTCCATATCTCTCCTTTCCTTTTCAGTAGAGGGGCTGCACTTCAACGAGAGCTTGAAGTGAGCACTAATAGGTGTGGCCACCTGCTTGGCATTCTCGAGATTGTACCTCTCGAGTATCTTCCGGATATAACTCCTTTGAGTGAGCAGAATTTCACCTCTCTCGGTATCCCTGGAGATCTCCATACCGAGTATCTTCTTTGCACTCCCGAGGTCTTTCATCTCAAACTCCCCTTGAAGCTTCAGTTTGAGATCATCTATATGCTTCATCTCCTTAGCCGCGATCAACATGTCATCCACATACAAAAGCAAGAACACGTGTGTACCATCTCCAAGACTCCGCAATTATACACAACTATCATAATCGCAACGTACAAACCATTATTAATCATAAATAAATCGAACCTTTTGTACCACTGCCTTGGCGATTACTTAAGTCCATAGAGGGACTTCTTCAGCTTGCATACTTGTCCTTCCTTGCCTCGTGCGATGAACCCATCTGGCTGCTTCATATAGATCTCTTCCTCTATGTGCCCGTGAAGAAAAGCTGTCTTCACGTCCATCTGCTCTAACTCCATGTTGTCCATAGCTACCATAGCTAGCAACACTCTAATAGAGGTATGTTTTACAACGGGTGAGAAGATCTCGTTGTAATCGACCCCTTCCTTCTGAGCATATCCTTTTGCCACCAACCTTGCTTTATACTTTATCTCCTCCATAGGAGATGACCCTTCCTTCTTCCTGAAGATCCACTTGCACCCAATCGCGCGCTTTCCCTTGGGAAACTCCGTTAACTCCCAAGTTTGATTCTTATGAAGAGATTCTATCTCTTTGGTCATGGCCACCATCCACTTGTTCCTGTCCTCCTGCTCAATAGCTTCTTCGAATGTGCAAGGGTCCCCACATTCGGTAACAAGTGCAAACGCAATACTAGCATCATCGTGACCATACCTCACCGGTGCCTTTGTGATCCTCCTCTGTCTTCCTTGAGCAATACTCTCTTGCTCAGCTTCCTCCTCTACTTGTGAGTCAATTGTTTCCTGCTGAACTTCTTGATTCGATTCTCCCCTTGAAGTCGTGACCCCAACTTCAATTTCATCATCCTGCATGGGAACCTCTTGCTGCTCTTTCTCCTCAAGGCCCTTGAGCAAACTTGTCTCATCAAAGACCACATTACTCCGTAGGAGTACCTTCTTGCTCACCGGATCCCAAAGCTTATATCCTTTCACTGCCCTATCGTAACCAAGGAATATACACTCCTTTGATTTCGAATCCAGCTTCGACCGTTGTGTCTCATCGACCAACGCATAAGCTTTGCATCCAAATATCCTAAGCCTCGAGTAATCAAATAGCTCACCCGTCCACACTTCCTGAGGCATCTTTAATTCAAGTGCCGATGATAGTGAGATATTTACTAAGTAACATGCAAGATCTACAGCTTCCGCCCAAAAATCCTTCGACAGATTTGCATGAAGTCTCATGCTCCTTGCCCGTTCACATAGTGTCCTGTTCATCCTTTCAGCTACGTCGTTTTGTTCCGGACTCCGCGGTGTAGTGAAATGCCTCGTGACGCCTTCTTTCTCACAGAAACTTGCAAACTCCCTTGAGGTGTACTCTCCTCCATTATCTGTCCGTAAGTACTTAACAAATTTTCCTGTACTTTTCTCTACTTGGGCCTTCCATGCTTTAAACTTATCAAAGACTTCAAATTTATTTTTCAGAAAATAAACCCATACCTTCCTCGAGAAGTCGTCTATGAATGTGACGAAATATTCGGCTCCACCTTTTGACCGAACCTGAGCCGGTCCCCAGACGTCTGAGTGCACATACTCCAGAATTTCCTTCGTCTTGTGGATAGCCGTCTTGAACCGAATCCTGTGCTGTTTACCGAAGACACAATACTTGCAAAAATTCAATTTGCAGCTCTTAACACCCTTCAGCAGTCCTTGTTTGTGTAGCTCACACAAACCCTTTTCTGACATATGACCAAGCCTCATATGTCAAAGTGCGGTGCTGTCTTCGTCTTGTGCAACATTTGCTGCACCCTTTCCTGCTACTGCATTCCCGAGCATCCAATACAAGTTGCCCACCTTGGTTCCCTTTATCACTGTCATCGCCCCATGAGTGACCTTAATCTTTCCGTCCCCGCCGGACCATCTCCACCCGAGAGTATCAAGCTCTCCTAGAGAAATCAGATTCTTCTTCAACTCCGGTACGTGACGCACACCCGTCAGCGTTCGAATGCACCCATCGAACATCTTGAATTGTACGGAACCAATACCGACGGTAGTGCACGGTGCATCATTGCCCATAACAACGATCCCTCCTTTCAGTGGCTCATAGGATGTGAACCACTCCTTATCCGGGCACATGTGGAAAGATGCTCCTGTATCCAAAATCCATCCAGATGATGATTTGTCAATACCTGCAGCGCAAACTGTAAGAACGTCGACTTCGTTCTTCTCCTCCACCACACTGGCGGAATTGTACCCGTCTTTCCCTTTCTGCAGCGACTCCTTGAAGGCCCTACAATCACGCTTCATATGACCAACCTTCTTGCAGAAAAAACATTCAAAGAGTCTCCCCTTTGATTTGGACCGGCCCCTTCCGTTGCTTCTTCCTTTGTTACTCGTCCTGCCCCTTTCCGGTGCTGCGATCAATCCTTGACCCTTCTCGAAAGAGTTACTACCAGAATTCCTCCTTGCATCATAGGAGATCAGGGTGCCCTTGACCTCCTCCAACACCAACGAATCCTTGCCATATATGATCGTATTCACCAAGTTCTCATACGAGTCCGGCAGCGACGTCAATAACAACATTGCCTTGTCTACATCCTCCAACTTGTCCTCAAGCTGAGTCAGATCAGCTATCAACTTATTGAACACCGAGAGATGCTCAATAAACGGTGTGTTCTCTTTCATCCGAAGCATGTACAGCTGACGCTTCAGATTCAACTTGTTGCTAAGGTTCTTCTTCATGAACATCTCCTCCAGAAGTTTCCAATATTCTGTCGCGGTCTTCGCCGATTCCTCGAAAAGCAAATCATCCGAGAGGCACAACTCGATGATTCCTATAGCCCGGAGATTCAGACTCTTCCACTTTTCGTCGGTCATCTTCGACGGCTTTTTCTCAATCCCATCCAACGTCAGCAATAGCCCGTCCGTCTGAGACATCAACGCACGAACCCTCCGTTGCCATGTTGAGAAGTTCCCTTTTCCGGTGAATTTCTCCACCCGAAAATTCCGCGCTTCTTCCGCCATCGAAAGTGCAACCAAAGCTCTGATACCAGCTGTTGGGAGGGGGATCTACGATGCACTAACTCGACACGGATTACACGCACCACGAAAACCGAATATTGAATGCGGAAACTATAACTTCTGACCCTCTCCCAAACTCAATGCAACAAGTAAGCACAATTAAGATGGAAATAACAAGCAATCAATCAACACACCTGAAGCAAACCACGACACACGCGATTTTACAAGGTTCAGCAAGATGCCTACGTCCTTGGGGGGGTCTCCTGCGGATTTCCTTTCCTTGAAGCTCTTCTCCAACAAGAGAAGTCTCCGAGATTACACAATTTGGAAGCAATGTGTCTCCCAAAGCACTCTAGATCTCTCTCTAGCCTAATCTCTCTCAAGGAAATAAAGATTGTATGTTGTATTACAAGATTAGGGCGAAAATCCTATTTATAATGGGCTAAAATCGTACAAAGAATAATTCAGATCGTGCATAACTGTCTGAAATCGGCCGACCGGAATTTCCCATCGGTCGACCGAACTTCGGTTAGTTCGTGTAACTGCCATCGTTCGGTCGACCGCTCGCCCATAGCCGGTCGACCGTTCCGCGCTGCTGAACAACGCTCGAAGCTCCTGGACAATTTCGGTCGACCGCGTGTCCAACACCGGTCGACCGTTCGGCACTGCTGGATAGCGCCTGAAGCTACTGGACGAATTCGGTCGACCGCGTGCCCAACACCGGTCGACCGAATGTTGTGTTGAATTTCGTCTCGTATCTACTGTCACTTTTCGGTCGACCGCGTGCCCAGCACCGGTCGACCGGATCTTCAAAAGATCCGAGCTCCAAATCTACTGGCCGTTTTCGGTCGACCGAATTCCCCGAACCGGTCGATCGTTCCTCGATCTGTTCCGAGCCTCCATGCTCCTGGAGTAAATCGGTCGACCGTGACTTAAGTTCCGGTCGACCGTTTCTCCCTGTTTTCCTGTATTAACAATTATAAACTAAATTCCAACACACCGCAATGCCATCGTTCCATCCGTCACCGGCGGTACACTCCATGTCGAGCTCTTCTTCAAGACCCCCTCAGACCATCCAACATTTCCTCAACCTCGTCACGCCGCTTCCATCCGCATTGCCTAGCTGGCTCCTAATTAATTAATATTGGTGTTATATATACATAAGGTCAAGTTCTAGTGAACCAGGACTCATCAAATTTAGTTTAAGTACCCTACAATCTCACAATTGAATCTTATTTACAGTTAATCTCACCGTTCATTAGCATAACCGTTTTTTTCTTAATCTACCTTACATTTTGAAACGAGTGGTGGATATTGTGGGGGATTAATTTTTCTAAATTAAGTCCTGAGCTCACTTGAGAATTCCTGTATATATATATATATGCATATATATATATATATGCAAACATGCCTTAATTTTTATATATAATAAAAAAAATTCAAAATTCGAATGATAGGATTTTTTTTTCGAAATCTACTCGGATCGCGGTTCAGACCTGCGATCCGTGGTATTTTTAAAATAATTTTTTTCTACACGGATCGCTGGTCTGAACTGTGATCCGTGATTTTCTTTTTCTTTTTCGAAATCATTTTTATCTGTTTTTAATTATTATTTTTTCGAAATATGTTTTTAATTGTTATTATTCTAAAAAAAATTACTTTTTTTAATTTTTTCCATAATCGACTCTCAAATTATGTTGATACCTGAACGTGTTGAAAAATTAGGTTATTTGATACAATAAAAAAAATTTCTCGTATTAAGAATAATAAATTATTCACAACTAAATATTAAACAAACACTAAAACTAATTAAAACAAAAAAATCGATGACGTTGTTAAAAATCCGTAGGATGGACACTCATTACAAACATTTTCGGAAGAATATACAGGGAAAAAATTTAAAAAAATTATTTTTTAAAAAAAATTAATAAAAATTAGAAAACATAGTTTCATATATGTATATATATAACATATTTAAAATGATTTAAATAAAATGAAAACATTAAATCATAAAACTAAAATCCCTAAACCTAAATAATTAATTTTAAAAAAAAAGTTCACACCCGCGATACGTGCAATTTTTATTTTTTTTGAATTCAATTTTTTTATTCCTAAATTTTGAATTTCGATTTTTTTATTATATAAAAAAATTACGGCATGCATGGGTATTGTAATCAACAATCACCAATGAGTCGCATTATATAATAATATAGGTTGCATATTGTAAAATTGCAAATAGTACATGCACGGAGGGATCAATACCAGTGCATAGGCGCATGTATAATTATCCAATCATGCATGTATGTGTAAGGTGGTTTGCAGTAAGTTTGTAGCTAGCAAGGTACTATTTTTATTTAAAGTTTTAATATATATTGACACACAAAGATGTAGAATATATGATGCATGTTGTATACTCGATCACACTGAATTTTCAGATCGACTCGACCCAACCCGATCGGTTCGGTCTTTGGTACAGGGGATACTGAAAATTCGGGTCTCGGTCCAATTAGGTTCGGTCTGAATCGAGGTTTCGTGAGTAAAATTCGGTTTTTGGACCAGACCAGACTGGGTCGACCCGAATTTATTTGGTCCGCTGGATACTGAAAATTTGATCCTCGGTCCGGTTCTAAATGGAAGCTCATCCCTAATACTCAAAAATAATTTTTTTTAGATAAGTAACCAAATAATCATTCAATATTTGATCTTTAGAAAATGAGTGTAGAAATAAAAACAAGTAAGAATAATAATTCAATAGGATAACAGGTCAGCGGAATAACACCTGACCACCGCATTTTAAATAATAAAAAATAATTAAAATTTTATTTTTTTAACGGTGGGTCACGTGCCTACCAGGCACATGTGTGGATCCGCCGCTGGTTGTATACATGAAAACTTTCCTTTTCATTAAAAGTTTTTCGTAAAAGTTATATTTGATTTGATTTTGTCCCAATTTGCTTGGAGTTTTAATTAACTTGTTACGGCCACGTTAATTAATAGGTGAAATTAATAAGAAATGTACTAATTGATCGATGTAGAGAAAACTGTCTTGTATATAATTATATATAGCCAAATTACCAATTAATTTTTATACACGTACGTTGGAATCAGCCCCTCTGGCATCATCGATCGATCATTATCATCATCATCTTCGCGAATCACCACCACCACCACCCATTCCATGGTTGGTGGTGGTTAGTTTGAAGTAGCAATTGATAAGTTGTTACATATGGTCCATATATACATTAATATACGTACATTGATTGCACGTTAAAAGGATGGATGGAGGGAGGGAGATGCATGATGAGCATGAACATGATTAATAGATGGAGCAGTGGATCGAATGAATAATAGGTAGTAAGTAATGGTAAGAATGAGGACGGCGAGTTGGGAGAGGAGCGTGGAGGAGTCCATCAACGCCGTATATTTGTTGTTCTCGGCGTACCTTGTGTTCGTGATGCAGTTGGGATTCGCAATGTTGTGCGCCGGCTCCGTCCGGGCCAAGAACGCTATGAACATAATGCTCACCAACGTTGTCGATGCTGTCGTCGGCACCATCTCCTACTTCCTCTTTGGCTTCGCATTCGCCTTCGGAGGCAACCACAACCCCTTCGTCGGCACCGACTTCTTTGGCCTCTCCGGCGTCCCCAATCGAGACTACGACTACGCTTTCTTCCTGTACCAGTGGGCCTTCGCCATCGCGGTGGCAGGGATAACCAGCGGCTCCATCGCGGAGCGCACCCAGTTCGCAGCCTACCTCCTCTACTCCTTTCTCCTCACCAGGTTGGTCTACCCCGTGGTCTCCCACTGGCTGTGGTCCTCTTCCGGGTGGCTGTCGGCCTCGGCTGTGGTGCCGCTGTTCGGTTCGGGGGCAGTGGACTTTGCTGGGAGTGGGGTGGTGCACCTGGTTGGTGGGATGGCCGGTCTTTGGGGCGCCGTGGTGGAGGGACCAAGGGTGGGCCGGTTCGACGCCTTTGGGAAGCCGGTGCACATAAGAGGCCACAACGCCACGTTGGTGGTTTTGGGGACCTTCTTGCTCTGGTTTGGCTGGTTCGGCTTCAACCCTGGTTCCTTTCAGAAGATCATCCTAATTACCGACGACGGTGGAGGAGGAGGAGGTAACTGGACCGGTGTGGGGAGGACGGCTTTGACCACGGCGCTGTCGGGATCGACGGCGGGGCTAGTGACGTTGTTCGGGAGGAGGGTGTTGGTGGGACACTGGGACGCGTTGGACGTGTGCAACGGCCTTCTCGGGGGGTTCGTTGCCATAACATCCGGTTGCGCCGTCGTGGAACCTTGGGCCGCCATGCTATGCGGCTTCGTTTCGGCGTGGGTGCTCATAGGACTCAATCTCCTGGCTCTCAGGTTGAGGTACGACGACCCTCTGGAGGCGGCGCAACTGCACGGAGGGTGCGGGGCTTGGGGGCTCATCTTCACTGGCATCTTTGCCAAGGAGGATTTGCTGGTCGAAGCCTACGGAGGAAGTACCAGTACTGGCAGCCTTAAGCGCCGCCGCCCATTTGGAGTGGCCATGGGAGGGGGATGGGGCCTTTTGGGGGCCCAACTTGTTGAGTTGGTGGCCGTGGTTGTGTGGGTGAGCATCACCATGGGACCTCTCTTCTACTTGTTACACTGGATGAGGTTACTCCGGACACCCATCGAGGAGGAGTTGGCCGGTCTTGACATCTCCAGTCATGGTGGATACGCCTACGATGTCAACACCACCACTACGGTGGACCAACAACAACAAGACGTTATGTCGTCGGGTGGTTCTTCGCGGGGTCGACGTAGGGGTATCTATGCCACTTTGCTGCACCAACAACAACAACAACAATAGTTGGAGATGCATTCCGATTCCGATCGTTGCTTAATTTGCTCCTCACAATTGAATGGAATTAAGTCATTAAGATGTCCCTTTTTATTTCTTTCTTAATTTCTAAGCAGCAGCCAGCAAGCACTACACATTTTTTTGTTCGTATCTCGATTTTATTAGCATGTACAGTTTTTAGCGTCTATATACTGCCACTAGTATATATAATATTTTCAATAAACGGAGTTTGATAAAATTAATTTGGTTGAAGAGTTATTTGGTACAGGAAGAGTAAAGAAACTGACACTGGTGTGTTAATGATAATGTGTTTGATGTTGTCCGAATGTGTAGTAAACAAACGTGGTGGCCAGATAAATAAAAACAGAAAGATATTTTTTTGTATTTATGTTATTTTAAAATATTATATTTCCCATATGTTCTATTAGTATTTTTATACAAGTCTTTCTGGTTAATTTTTTTATTATTAATTGTAATTTTTACAAACTATCTCACAGTTGTCATAAAAATTAATATTTAACCATATTTTTTACAAAAAACTATCCTAACTTCTCCATCTTTTTTTTCTTTGTTTCTCACCCTCCCTCTCACTTTTATCTTCACTTTCACTCTCCTCTGTCTTCTCTACCAAAACGTGTAAATTCAAAATTTTAAGTGTATTTGGGTAATTTCGATGTTTCCGAGTAAGTTTTTACTACAGTACACTCCGAAAGTGTCTGAATTGGTCATATGCACCGGTTTTTCGGTATTGTCGCATATACACCTACAAGTCGACATATTTGCGCATATGCACCTCTGCCGTTAGTAGACCCCACTCTGTCACCGATACCGTTCAACAGTGTTAGACAATTTGCAAATCAAACCTCGTAAAATCCAAATGTCCTTAATTGTAAAAATAAAAAACCCCATGAAAAATCAAATTGTCTAACACTCTTCACTCTTTAACTTTAACTCTCTCTTGAATCTCTCTCTCCTTTCTCCCTCTCAACTCTTTCACTCTCACCCTCTCGCATCCCTCCTTCTCTATCTTTCTTGAATCTCTTTTTCTCTCTCTTGAATCTTTCTTTCTCTCTCTGGACAAGTCTGGAAGAAGTCTGTAACAAGTCTAGAACAAGTCTGGACAAGTCTGGAACAAGACTTGTTCCAGACTTCTTTCAGACTTGTTCCAACTTCTTCCAGACTTGTCCAGACTTGTTCCAGACTTCTCTCTCCTCTCTCTCATCCTTCTTTCCCTCTCTCCTCTCTCTCTCATCCCTCTTTTTCTCTCTCTCTCTCATCCATCTTTCTCTTTCTTGAATCTTTCTCTTTCTTTCTCTTCCATCTTTCTCTCTCTTGAATCTTTCTTTCTTTCTTTCTCTCTCTCTCCTTTCTCGCTCTCCAATCTTTCACTCTCTCTCTCATCCCACTTTCTTTCTCTCCACTCAATCACTCTCTCTTATCCTTCTTTCTCTCTCTCTCTCTCTCCCCCTCTCCTTTCTCTCTCTCCACTCTTTCACTCTCTCTCTCTTGAATCTTTCTTTCTCCTTTCTCTCTCTCCACTCTTTCACACACTCTCTCTCTTGAATCTTTCTTTCTCCTTTCTACCTCCACTCTTTCACACTCTCTTCCCTTTCTCCATATCCAAACTTTCACTCTCTCTCATCCCTCTTTCTCTCTCTCTCATTCCCCTCTCTCTATCTTGAATCTCTCTCTCCATCTCCACAAAATGCAACATCTCTCTCTCATTCCCCTCTCTATCTTGAATCTCTCTCTCCACAAAATGCAACATCTCTCTCTCATTCCCCTCTCTATCTTGAATCTCTCTCTCCACAAAATGCAACATCTCTCTCTCTCTCTCATTCCCCTCTCTATTTTGTGGAGATGGAGAGAGGGAAGAGAGTGTGAAAGAGTGGAGGTAGAAAGGAGAAAGAAAGATTCAAGAGAGAGAGTGAAAGAGTGGAGAGAGAGAAAGGAGAGAGAGAAAGAAGGATGAGAGAGAGTGATTGAGTGGAGAGAAAGAAAGTGGGATAAGAGAGAGAGAGAGAGAGTGAAAGATTGGAGAGCGAGAAAGGAGAGAGAGAAAGAGAAAGATTCAAGAGAGAGAGAAAGATTCAAGAGAGAGAAAGAGAAAGATTCAAGAAAGAGAAAGATGGAGGAGAGAGAGAAAGAGGGATGAGAGAGAGGAGAGAGAGGGAGGAGAGAGAGAAAGAAGGATGAGAGAGGAGAGAGAGAAGTCTGGAAGAAGTCTTGAACAAGTCTGGAACAAGTATGAAAGAAGTCTGGAACAAGTCTGGACTTGTTCCAGACTTGTGACAGACTTCTTCCAGACTTATCTAGACTTGTTCCAGAGAGAGAAAGAAAGATTCAAGAGAGAGAGAAAAAGAGATTCAAGAAAGATAGAGAAGGAGGGACGAGAGAGAGTGTGAGTGAAAGAGTTGAGAGGGAGAAAGGAGAGAGAGATTCAAGAGAGAGTTAAAGTTAAAGAGTGAAGAATGTTAGACAATTTGATTTTTCATGGAGTTTTTTGTTTTTACAATTAAGGACATTTGGATTTTACGAGGTTTGATTTGCAAATTGTCTAACACTGTTGGACGGTAACGGTGACAGAGTGGAGTCTACTAACGGCATAGGTGCAAATGCGTAAATATGTCGACTTGTAGGTGTATATGCGGTAATACCGAAAAAGCAGGTGCATATGACCAATTTGGACACTTACGAGATGCACTGTAGCAAAAACCCCAATAAATATTCCAAAAGAAAGGAACACTCACTCCCTCCATTCGGTCATCAATCTATCTATCTATCCACAATGTGAAAAAACCAAACGGGGTCACTCACCAGAAGTTGGTCCTTGTCTTCTTCTAGGGCAAGAGGCCGCCTCGTGCTGCACGACGACAACAACAACTCCGACTCTGATCCGTCGGCCGAAGAAGAAGAAGAAGAAGGACTTACAACTATTAAACCCTCAATAAGTTGTTATTATAATAATAAAGGAAAAGAAAAGGTAGAAGAGGGAATATCGGTTTGGTCGTCGGAGGGCAGCAACAGCAATAGACATGATTTTTTTTATATAATATCAGTGATGAAACTCATAAATAAAAATGGTACTTTCTGACTGCTTGGAAATATCCCATTGCATGACACTCATAAATAAAATAGTGCTTTTAACTGCTTGGAAACATCCCATTGCATGAAACTCATCAGATTTTTGAAATCCAATCCTTCAAGTCCCTTTGATTGCTTCCTCCCAGGTTCTTCCCCTGTCCAACAAAGATCCACAGGACTTCAATAATAATATAAAAAAGTCATGGTTATAGAGTAAGTGTAACATCCTGAATTCAACAATAAAATACGGAAGCGAACAATTTTTTTTTTTTAAAAACAAAACTCAAGACGTTACCAGTCAGCAATATATAAGTATATATATATAGGTGGGACAATACAAAATCCTGCAGAATATTCAGTTACAAAAACTACTGACACGATAGAACTCAAAAACTCTATCAACAAAAATACAACCAGAAAACGGTTCCACGTGTACAGTCAGTCAATATCGTCCACCCGATGCTAGCTAGAACCAACCTATTCTGCTTCAAGATCTGTAAGAAAGACAGAAAAAATCTGTCTGAGTCTTTAAAATTAAAGACTCAGCATGCAAACAATATCCACCTAACTATTTAGGTTAGGCTACAGAGATTTGTTCAAATAATTCCAAATAATCCATTAAAACAATACAATAACATGAGTTAAAATAAAAAATATAATTCTCAGAATTCGATTTCAGGCAAAATTGAGCAACAAGAAAAAGGTCATCAAATTCATACCTTAATAATTACATGCATTTCAATGCATAACACACAAAAATCAATCGTCTCTATTTCAAATCATCATTTTCGATCCACTACGGTTCGAATTCAGTTCAGTTCAGATTAATCCAGAAAATTAATTAATATTTACCCGGACCACCCTACCGCAGGCACATTGCAGTCTTCGGTCAACGTACAAGCCAACCTCACACCCAATATTTTAAATTTCCAAATAGATCTAATATTAGACTCTTGTGAGGCCCTCATACGCTACCTGTATCAATCAGTTGACATCAGATCTGAGTCTTGTGGTCTTATCGTTGCCACACGATCCACTATGGATCCAGTTGCCCCGTCGGGCCAGCCCGTCGGCCTATGCTCCGAAGAGCCAATGTACTCCGAAGAGTCAAAATGCTCCGAAGAGCCAATAGTGCCAAACAATTTAGTTATTATAATCTTATTTTAATATGCACAATATTATTCTTCATTTAACAACGAAAACCCTTAACAAAATCGAATAAATCGAAATCATAGGTTTAAAAGAATAATCACCTCATTTGTATAGCAATGATATCAACTAGCATTTTTACGACTATGTAATATACATCACACATTCCAAATATGAATCTCAACCTACACTTGGAATTCACAAATAAAACATTTCAAATTATGGAATATAATACCTTAAATTCCAAAACTACAAGTGCAGCAGAAAATTTCAGAACTTAATCCAACATACAAATATGCACTAACTATTGTGTTTTGTTTCTTTTTCTTTTTTTTAATTCATCTACAAGCATTTCCTTGAGCAATAGAAAATAAGTACAAAGATTAAAATCATGCATAACCAAGAAGAAAAACTTTATCTAACTCCTTTTGTTATAACTTAAGATCCATATGATTCAAGGAACAATGCAAAAATCAGAAAATCAAATCATACGTTGATTCTAAGTCTCGATCCTCACTAATTTCATCACAAATATGGTTTTGCCCAAATCAATGAAGTTCTAACCCAAACAAAAAAGTGGATTTGGTTCCTACCCACTAGAACCCTTGCATACCTTAGCCAAAACCAACAATAGAAGAAGACGAGAAGAAACCGAAGAAGGACGAAGACGATGGCGGCGACTAAACCAAGACAAAACCATCTTCTCTACCTCTCCTTTCTTCTCCCTCTTCTATTTTCCCTTTCCTTAGAAGACCCAAAACAAAACCCTTCTCTTCTCAGTCGGCTGCTGGATGGGGTTAAAACTTGGGAAAATTGCACTCTAGCCCCCGATGAACCCACTATGTCCACTTAGTCCAAAACAATCACTTAGTTCACTTAGGTCCACAACTAACACTCCTTGTATTCCTTTCTTTACTTAACACTATTTATTCTATGATAGGCTAAGATGTTACAATAAGAGCTACACAATATGTAGTCTACCAGAACAAAAAGGAACCTAACGCAATTAATTAACACTTTTTACCTTTTTTAATGCTTAATTTTTGTGTGGTTATATAATAGTAATAAAATAAACTTATCAGCAAAACTTCCCGGAAAAAAAAGCCTTTTTCGTTTGGAAGTTAAAAAAAAGGTTTTTCCCATAGGTATGATAAGTATTACTGGGTTTATGATTGATTGTCTCTACCTTCCTGTGCCATCATAGGAGAGGTCCACAACTCATCTTTAGTTAGACATTAAAATGTCTTTGGAATATGATAAGTGCATATAACTAATGAAGTGTTGAAACCCATAATAGCCTAGTTTTTTTCCGGTCTTTTAGAATGCCTACCCTTCTTAATTTATTTTAACCGTAGCTTGTTCTGGAGGTTACATTACACTACCATATTGTGTTGTTTACTCGTCTAAATCTTCTACCATCCCATAATATTATTTTTCCAGGTTAGATGCACGAACAAAGAAAATTACATCTGGGCCAATTTTAATTCACAAAAAGGGATCCAAGGTGGTTGGGCTTCACTGCAATCCTCTTCAGCCTGACCTTCTTCTAAGTTGTGGAAACGATCACTTTGTGAGTTCTCTCAGACATTTATTTATTATTACATGCAGATTGTTACCATGTGAATGTCAAGTTTGCAGTTGACCTCTGCTTCTATCAACTTCCGTAGGCTCGTCTTTGGGATCTTCTCTGAGCAATCTTCCTCATGGACGTGTTGTTAATTCTGCTTACTTTTCGCCCAGATCTGGCATTAAAATAGTGAGCACATCCCAAGACAATCGTATCCGAGTGTGAGATTCAATTTTTGGTAATTTGGAATTGGAACAGCCAAGCAGAGAAATGGTTCACAGTCATGACTTCAATCGCCATTTAACTCCTTTTCGTGCAGAGTGGGATCCCAAAGTAAGTACATTTTGTGAACGTCATTGGTTGATTAGATGTGGAAGTGTGTATAGTTTTACTAAATCAAGAAATTTCTCATACTTTCTTTCTTGGTTAGGATCCTTCTGAATCTCTGGCGGTTATATAAGTGAGAATTACAATGGTGTGGCCTTGCATCCTGTTGATTTCATTGACACAAGCACTGGACAACTGGCTGGTGAGGTGACAGAACCTGATATTACAACCATTAGTCCTGTTAACAAGTTTTTCCCCTACAGAAGATATCTTGGCGACAGGGATCTCAAGGTTTGCCTTTTGTTTTCTTGAATTGCATCTCATCTTATTACAAAAATCAGTGTTTAATGTACTGACGTTTATAAACCTGAATCGATGTGTATCAATTACAGATCCCTTTTCATATGAAAACCCAAAGGTGATTCCGATGGGGTTCAGCAGAAACAGGCGGAAAAATCAAAGCAATTTATCTTCAGTAAGCTGGACAAGAACAAATCCCTAAAGAAGTTTGAGGATGAAAGTGATGATGACGGCGACTTAACCTCCAAGACTTTTAAGAGAAAAGTAGATTCGTATGCTTGTTTGTTATAGCAGAGCAAGTGGAATGAAAGGAATGTCTGACTGAAGAAGATGTCCATTTTGGTGGGCGGGCATTTTACTTTTGTGATGCTTCTCACTTTTTGAAAAACCTTTCTAGTGAGTCTCTTCTTGGTGGGGACGGCCTCAGTACATTGTAAAACTCTTTTGTTTGTTTGAAACGTGTGTTGTGTGTATAATAGTTACGATACCGTCGATGTTATGTTACGTATAGTATGGAGGTAAGATGAAGAAGAAGAAACGTAGCTTTGCAAAAGAAGAAGAAGAAGAAACGTATGTGTCTGAAATCTGAATCAATTTCAATTTTTGTTTCGGTGTTAGGAATACTTACTTTGTGTGATTCGTTGGGTTGGTTATTAATATGGAATACCTAAAAATGTGTCATGGAATCGAATAAGAGAGGAGTCGTCATAGACGGACGTGCGCGTCATGGACGCGCCTTACGTGGATCTGTACAACTCAGATATTTTTCTTTGAGTCAGCGTCCAGTCAGCGAAATTTCTCTTCGCGCGTTTTGGTCTTTTTAAAAAACGTTGGTTCTTTAAGTTGAACGATTCATTTCTCAATACACAGATAAGACAGTGTGCAGACCTTAGGACATCGTGCAGTCTCATTATTCGTGCAGAGCCCACACTTATCATAATAAAATATTTGTTTTTAAGTTTTACGTTGGATCAACTTAATTTGTCTAGCTTACTTTATGTGTGTGTGCAGTTTACATTATGTGTTTGTCATGTTTACGTTATGTGTATGTCCGGAATAAGTATATTGTTGTACGGAATAAGTGTATTTGCTGTCCGGAATAAGTGTATTTGTTGTCCGGTTTAAGAATAAAGTGTGTCCAGAAACGGAACATAAAGTTTGTCCGGAATAAGTTGATTTGTTGTCCGGAATAAGTGTATTTGCTGTCCGGAATAAGTGTATTTGCAGTCCGGAATAAGTGTAGTTGTCCAGAATAAGAAGAAAGTGTGTCCAGAAACGGAACATAAAGTTTGTCCGGAATAAGTGTATTTGCTGTCCGGAATAAGTGTATTTGCAGTCCGGAATAAGTGTAGTTGTCCAGAATAAGAAGAAAGTGTGTCCAGAAACGGAACATAAAGTTTGTCCGGAATAAGTGTATTTGTTGTCCGGAATAAGTGTATTTGTTGTCCGGTTTAAGAATAAAGTGTGTCCAGAAACGGAACATAAAGTTTGTCCGGAATAAGTTGATTTGTTGTCCGGAATAAGTGTATTTGCTGTCCGGAATAAGTGTATTTGCAGTCCGGAATAAGTGTAGTTGTCCATAATAAGAAGAAAGTGTGTCTAGAAACGGAACAGAAAGTTTGTCCGGAATAAGTGTATTTGCTGTCCGGAATAAGTGTATTTGTTGTCCGGAATAAGTGTATTTGTTGTCCGGTTTAAGAATAAAGTGTGTCCAGAAACGGAACATAAAGTTTGTCCGGAATAAGTGTATTTGCTGTCCGGAATAAATGTATTTGCTGTCCGGAATCGGAATAAGTGTATTTGTTGTCCGGAATAAGTGTATTTGCAGTCCGGAATAATATATGGCTTCATTATTATCGGAATAAACGAATCAATATATGGAATGCAATAATATGATGTCGAAACAAAAAAACGTCCGCAAAGCGCGCTCCCTCTGTCCGCTCGCTTTGCGGGGGGGGGGGGGGGGGGGGGGGGGGGGACTCACGTCCCCCGCAGGGGCTGCCGCCCCCTGCCACCCCCCGCACAAACTCAACAAACCTCCCACTGTATATTTTACCCCACAAGAATTACGTTTAGGAAAAAAATAGCATCTCAGATTTCCTGTTTATGTAGAACATCGGGAAGTCTTCGCACCGTCCCATTCACGCTGCTTATGTTGTGAAGAATCCTGGGAGTCGGCATCAGACGCTTCTTCGACCTAATATCTTGCTCGAAATGGTGATTTATTCTGGAGAGAAAGAATGAAGAAGAAAGAAAGAGTGTCATCATATTTGTATTTGGGTGGAGAGAGAGAACGTGCTGAGTTGAAACACATTTAATGTGATTTGAGTGGACATCAGGAAGAAAAAACAAAAAAAACATTCATGCTTTGGCCACGTAAGCGCTGACATGGATGTCCACGTAGAGCGCGTCCGTGACGCGCTGCGTTCATAAAACATTTCCCATAAGAGAGGGAGGACATGTGTCGATTGTTGGTCTTCTCTGCTGCCATTTTTTTAAATTAATTAATTTATTATTATTATATTGCAGAATAAATAAAAATAATAAATGATTATTGTTGGTTAATCGATAGGAGTCTTAAATGAATGAATTGTTTTGTTTGTGATTTGTTGGTTATGGGAAGTTGAGGCAATGGCGAGGCTGAGCACGAAGGAAGAGAAAGAGAAAGAGAAAGAGAAAGAGGATGAAGAAGAAGAGTTGGTAGTGGTGGTGGTGGTTGGGAGTTACTGCCACGACTTGCTGTTGGCGGACGAGAGGGTGATCGGGGAGGGACTCGGGGGAGCAGCCGCTTTCGTCTCAAACGTCTTCCATTCCATGGGGCACAGTAAAAACGCCCTTTACGTTTCCAAGGTGGGGTCCGACTTCCTCTACCACGGACGCCCCAATCTTCCGCCGCCTTTGGTGTCCACTTCGTCCCCCACCACCATCTTCCACGCCAACTTCACGCCATCACCAACCGCAGCCGATCGAATCCTCAGACGCGTGGCCGCATGCGAACCCATCCTCCCCTCCGATCTCCATCCCATTCCCTACCGACGACAACAACAAAAACGCTTCCGCTTCGGCCTCGCCGTCGGGGTCGCCGGTGAGATTCCTCCCCACACCTTGTCCCGCATGCTCGACCTCTGCGACCTCGTCTTCGTCGACGTCCAGGCCCTCATCCGCACCTTCCATCCCGTCGACGGCACCGTCCGTCTCGTCCCCCTCGCCGACACCCCTTTCTCCTACCTCCTCCCTCGGATCGCCTTCCTCAAGGCGTCCGCCGAGGAAGCCCCCTTCCTCGACCTGGAGGAGGCTAGGAGGTACTGCTGCGTCGTCGTCACTCGCGGCAGGGACGGCTGCACCTTCTACTGGAAGGAAGGCCGCCAGCTCCACGTCCCCACCTTCCCTGCCCAACAGCTCGATCCCACCGGTGCCGGTGACAGCTTCCTTGGTGCCTTCGTCGGTGCCATCATGCACGGTCTCCCCGTCCCTCAGGCCGCCCTCTTGGGTAACTTCTTCGGTTCCCTCACCGTCCGCCACATCGGAATCCCCATTTTCCATCCTCCAACCTTACAGGTACTTTTACTTTCCCCAATTTCCATCGGAATCTTGTGATTTCTTCTGACTTTAAAACCAATGTGTTTTTGGCTGTTGCTTATCAAAACAATGACTTAATAAACACTCGAACTGGAAGGCTGAAGAAAATTCACACTTTGTTTTTTTCGTCAATCCATTAGCCTCATATAGGAAATTATGCAAAGAAGCAAGTCTTCATTACCGAGTGCGGAATAACATATGCTGTTTTCTTGTGCTTGTCTTAGAAAACAATGCAAATTCATCCTTGCCAGTAACCACAGATGACCAATCAGTCTCCTATCTATCCCGTCGATGGCATCCTTGGAGTTAACAAGACATGCATGACATGCACTAGTTCTACTTTCAACCTACCTACTCCATGGGGTCCTTTGGATTGCTTGTGCTTACTACTTCACCTTTCACAAACACACACATATAGTCAAGATCTAGTGAACCCAAGACCAATCTTATTAATTTAAGTTTCATTCAATCTCACTGTTAGATCTAAATTACGGCCATTCTACGGTTAAAATCACCATTAAATCATTTATTAACATAATCACTCATGATCTCAATTTACCTTACAATTTCAAATGAGTGGTGAATATAGTGGGAGCTTAAAATAGAAAAATTAAGTGTCAGGCTCACTAGAGAATTTCTGTATACATACATACATGTATGAAGGTTTCCGATTGTAGTAATTGCTTCAATTAGTTTTATTGGCTAGGCAATGTCTATAAACGCTTCTCTTACAATGAATAATGGATTATCAAAATCAGATGTTCCAAGTTCAACGGAAGGTTTTCTTTTCTGTGAGTAATATGTTCTTAATTCAAGTCAGCAATCCATAAATGAATTTTCTTTCTTTTCATTTCCATTCAAATCATCGGTTCGGATCTTGACTGCAAACGTAATAAGGTTTGGTGCATTTATGCTGATGGTTGTCTAATGATTTTGTTAGCATCCTGTTTCATGATCCATGATGTGGTAACCAGTAGTTGCGCATGTGCGTGAGGTTATGTTGAACTTCGCAATGAACTTCTACTTATGGTCGTATTGAATCTGTTTTTGAGGTTCGTTTGCATTCAGACATCGTCTCATGTTCTTTTGAAAACTCTTTTTCAGGTTATCTTAGATGAAGTGAACAGGATAAGGACGCGCAAGGGCAAAGAGTTCTGCCTGAATGACATGGCAAATTTAGAGTGGTCAAAAGAGGAAGAAGAAATCATGAAATTTCTTGCTAACCAAGCCCATATCATCTCTTGCAAGAGCTTTCATTGTTCAGATGATAATTCATGTAATGAACTGGTAGGCACAGTACAGATTGTACAAAGCAGATCAATTAACAGCCAAGGTGACGGTACACATTAACTGATCAAAAGCTTTGTGGGCAAGCACGAGGATGGGGATGAACGTCGTTCATGATTCCTCTCTTTGCTGCTGATATGTTCACTAATTGAGATTCTATCTAAATCTACGTCAAGATAATGCTATCTCTAGTAGAGAGCACATGTATTTACTTGCCAAGCGTCAATGAATAAAATGTATTACTAGTACCGGCCCGGGTACGAGTTTTCCCCCCATTCTGCACCATAGGATAAATTAATGGTGGTGGGAATTGGGATAACAAAGTGGAGTAGAAGTGTAGAACGTTTTAGTACTGTAACTTGTCTTTTAGTGCATGGGTGCACCTGTGATATGATGCAGTGGCCTAGGCCTAGGACATTTGTCTGTGCTGCAGCAACCATTATCTTTATTGCTGATTATTAGGTTGCATGTTCCTTTGCCGTCAGCCAGACACTACTCACTCAGCCTTCTCGAGGAGAACCCTTTCTTAGAAGATTTAGTAGTATGTAACCGGGGAGATCCAGACAACATCACGGCAACGGCGAAGATGTCAACTTGCTCGGTGAAGGTGGGGCTCGCCCAGCTGTTGTGGGGTGGGTTGATCATGGACGTAGAGGAGGCGGGGGCGTGTGCTGTCATGTCTCTGGAGAGAGTCCATGCTGACATCCGTGCCAAGGGTGGCGTTGCCTGGATAATTAATCCCCAACTGATCAGGGAGATCTGACCATCCCCGTGATGGCCAAGGCTCGCATTGGTCATTGTGGAGCCTAAATCCACGAGGTCGTGGGCGTGGACTATGTGGATGAGAGCAAGGCCCTCACCCTCGTTGACGTGGACAACCACATCAACAAGCACAACTTTTGTGTCTTGTTGCCACGACCTAGGTGAAGCCCTCTGTAGCATCCGCGAGGGGACGCCATGATCCGCACCAAGGGTGAGGCTAGCACCGACGACGTAGTGGAGGCGGTAAGGGACGTGCGTGCCGTAGCAGGGCAAATCCACTCCCTGAGCAACACGGACGAGGACAAGGTGTTCTCCCAGGCCAACCGCACGGTCGCCCCCAATGAGCTGTTGATGAAGACAACAATTGGGGAGGCTCTCGGTTGTCCAGTTTACGGCGGGGGGAGAGGCCAGCCCGGTTGATGCCTCACTCATGATGCAATTGTGGTGCGATGGCGTTTTTGTGGGGTCAGACATCTTCAAAAGCAATTGTAACATTCCCAATTTCGCCCAGGATCAACGTAGAAAAACATCAGAGCTCCTATGGTAAAATGCAAAGTCATGGGAAAAATACAATATAGGAACAAGAAAACGATTGAAACTCCAATTAATTCGAATGAAATTGATAAGATAATTCAAATGATTCAACGAGTTTAAAGACACTACACCGAATTCAAAAATAACGACACAACTTAAAGAAAGTGGATTTGGAGAAGGTGGATGCAAAGTTTTATGATGAGGATCAATGTTTTGAGTTCTTCATATGATTACTTTGTGGAGACAATGATGTACAGCAGAACCGACATCTTTCTTGCAGATGTCAAAAACGCACTCTCCTCCAAACCTGATATGGAGAAGAGGTCTGATGGTTCTGAGTCGAGCAAAAGTGAAATACTTGTTGATCGTGGTAAGGGAAAAGAGAGGGGTTTCTTAAACAATACCTTTAAGATCAAGTCGAAGGACAAATATATCATTTGTCATTACTGTAGGAAGAATGGTCACAAGATATCAGAATGTTTTAAGCTATAGAGGGGGTCTTGTAGTAGTAATCAGTCAAGTTCGAATGTTGCCGAGTCCGATTCTGATTTTGTGTTGGTAGCTACAAGTTTGTTTGAAGCTTCCGATGATTGGGTGATTGACACAGGCAGTACATTCCACTTAACTCCGAACAAGCAATGATTTTCATCTTTTGAACATGTGACAGGTGGAATGGTTGTGATGGGTAATGGTGACAGGTGCGAGGTTGCAGGAATTGGTTCTGTCAAATTGAGGACCCATGATGACCTAGTCAAGGTTTTGTCGGATGTGACATGTTCCAAAGACGAGCAATAATCTGATTTCAGTAGGTAGTTGTTGAGAATTTTATTTATACCGCAAGTGCACGGTGTCAATGAAGACGTGGCAAATACGGGTCGAACACAAGGAGGGAGAGATTTTGTTATTAGTGTGATTTCGATTGAGGGGAAGAAGGAAGAAGAAATAAGTTGTGTTTTTGGTATTTTTGATTTAATTATCTAAAGTACGAAACAAAAGCAATTAGAATTAAAACAAGAAATAAGAAGAGAAATCCGTTGGGTGGAGGTTTAGATTTAGGTGTAGATTGGAGAATGGAGAAACTTGAAATAAATCATGTTAGTTATGAAGCATTACAAGATAAATGATTTAACATAAACTCAAGTAATCAAAATATACTAATCACGAACTTAAAACAATAACATGCATTCATCTTCTCTACCCCTAATTCCATCACCTCCACCATTTGGAAAGAGTTAGAAACTCATGGAGGGAGGAAGAAGACGGGATCCTAGAGACATTAAAATAAAATAAAAACAAGAATTAAAAGAACAGAATTTTATTGCTAAAAAGAAGATTACAAGACAAAGACTAAAAATAAAAACCTAAGACTAAGGACCAAGGACCCTTCTAACATCGTTCTCGGGTCTATTTATAGTTGTTACAAGAGACCTAAGTATAGAATTGGAGAGTACACGTGTCCAGACACGACTGGTCAAAATTGGAGCACACGGATCGACTAGGGGGCGGCGTTTCCGCCGCATGATGCATGTAATGTGCGGCGATTTCGCCGCATGATCTCCTCAGATTTAATCCGGTTTTTGATTGAATGTTTATGGTATGATTTGATTCTCCTTTGCGCGTCTGGATGATTTCTTTCCAATCTCTTGAGCTCCGGATTAATTCCTTCCATTGTTGGAGATTTATAATTGATTTTTTCTATATATTTTCTCCAAGAGAATAAAAGCTACTCGTGATTTGCACTTAGGTCCTTGACTTTTTGCAGTTAAATCCCCGGCTACTTTTGTGCTTAAGTCCTTGTTCTTTTTGCAATTAGGACTTGAATGCTTTTATGCTTGGATACATTTCCATTCGTAACCCGATAATCTTGAACTTGGTCTTTATGATAGAAATGAGTCTTTTGCACGCGTTTATGCTCGGGATGTGGGTAAATTGCATTCAGGTCCCTGTATTCTGTAAATAAGACTAAACACATACCTTAGTAGCATTTATTGATGTAAAATTAATCTAAATGAAAGACATATGATGCAATGTATGCAATGCATCAAATACCCCCACACCTAGATTTTGCTAGTCCCTAGCAAAACGGAAGATAAGAAAAATAAAAACAGGGAAATCCTAACTCACTTTCGTAGGAATCACGGTTGCACTTAGCATGTGCAACAAGCCTTTAAACCTCTTTGTTGCCAAGGAGGAGGAGTGTTGTCTCCTGAGGGTTTTCAGCGGATATACCCACAAAATCCTGAATCAACATTTCATTAATAGCTCTCAATATCCCTACCTCAACTTTGTATATCTCACTAAGAATTTTTGCATGCTCATTATATAAATCTAACTCATTAAAAATATGACTTGGTCTTTGTTCCTCCAACATTCACACCACTAACCCTTCTATACATGTTTATCACTTGAATTATTTTGCACGCCTCCTCTGGTGGTGAAGTATCATTCGGATCAACCATGGCATGGATCATTCTTTTAGCTTTGGGCCTTGAGTATTATTATTATTATTTTCTTTTCTTCCGTGATTCAACACGTTTGCTTTTTGACACTTTTACCCTTTTGCATTCATGTAGCGAGTTTGGTCGATAATCCCGAGCTGGTAGACTCAAGTTACCGGGTTTCAAGATACCCCTACGGACCAGTGACTCAAAGGCTTGGGCTTTTGTAATCATTTTGCAAAACGTGTTTTCTTCACTTTATTCCTTTATTTTTATTTTTATTTTCCTCAAGGCTTAATTGCTATTAGAAGTCCACACTTCCCGGTATATTTTCCTCAACCTCTGCTTTTTATCAACCACTTCAAAGATTTGATTCATCCAATTTAAGTGCATACATGTCTTAAAGGGTAATGGGTTATTTCTTTGGAACTTAGATTTATGTCATAATTTCTACAAGCAGAACCATATAATAAGGAAAAAGAACTCAATGCAATTTGTACTCGGGTTTTGGTAGTTCAATCTTAAGCTATGTCATGAAACATTGATTTTTTTTTTTTAAAAGAACAAAACAAACAAATAGATATATACATAGATAAACACCCCCCCACACCTAAATCATGCATTGTCCTCAATGTATGCATAGATAAAATAAATGCACTTATTACCTGAGTCGGCTTGTGGTAGAGGGGTTGAATTTGCTCAGAGTCAACCGTAATCAGAACTGGATTGAATGACACCATATTGGTGCATGTATCCAGTTGAATTGTTCCCCATGTTGACTTGAGGAAAAGATTCCACTCTTCTCACTTGAATTGGTTCGTTTATTTGCTTGAGTGATGGTGGTTGAGTAATTGAATCACTCCTTTTTTTCTTACTTCCTTTTTGCTTATGTGATGATTTATTTGATTCAGAATTCTGATAAATACGTGCTCTCATCACAACATCACTTGGGTTGCATATTATTTCTGGCTCATTATCAATATGGAAGATATTAAATTCTGCTTTTAAGTTCCCGAAAGATAATTGCATGAGCCCATTTCGACAGTTTATTAATGCTTCCGAAGTGGCTAAAAAGGGTCTACCTAGAATTACATGGATTTGTCGATTAGGATTTACAACAGGTTCAGTATCAAGTACGACAAAATCCACTGGATAAATGAAGTCACCAACCTTAATCAAAACGTCCTCTACTATACCTCTCGGTTTCTTAACAGAACAATCAGCGAATTGGAGGGTTGTCCTAGAGGGTTTCAGTGGACCAAGGTTGAGTTGCTCGTAGACAGAAAATGGGAGCAAGTTAACGCTTGCACCAAGGTCTAGAAGGGCTTTATTGATAAACGTATCTCCTATTGAACATGAAATTGTGGGACACCCCGAGTCCTTATATTTTATAGGAGATGTGTTGGAAAGAATTGAGCATATGTTTGCAGTTAAGAATGCCTTCTTTGGTACATTCGTTTTTCTCTTCTTAGTGCACAAATCTTTTAAGAATTTAGCATAAGCAGGTATTTGTTGAATCATATCTAAGAGTGGAATGTTTACCTTAACTTGCTTAAATACTTCCAAGATTTTCTCTATTTGTGCACTAGAGTTCTTTTTGAGTCTATTGGGAAATGGGGCTTTAGGCACATAGACTCGCTCAGGTTCAGGTTGAGCTACAGGTTCAGGTTGAGTAGGTGGATTGGGCTTTTCAATTTGGACGTCGGGTTCAATGGTCAAGTCATATGTGGGTGCTTGATGGCTAGATTGATTAGTCATTCTAGGGTTTACCACATTATTGTCAATTTGTCTTCCGGACCGTAATGATACTACAGCATTGATTTGTTGGAACGGTCCTTCCTCATTAACCATTTGAACCGGTCTAGGGTTGTTATTTCCTGAAGGTGGTTGATAAGATTGATATTGATTATTAGTTCTTGGGTTCACCTCAGGTTGACTTGGAAATTGACCCTTTTCTCTTTCACCTATTATCTGTGCTAATTGGCTGACCTGTGTCTCTAGCCTTTGGAATGATTGGTTGGTTGTTTGTATAAAAGTTGTCATTAAATTTTCTAATTTTGTCAACCTAACCTCATGATTTCCATTGTTATTACCCCCAGATGATGTATTATTTTGGTTATATGGGGTTGGTTGTTGTCTAGGAGGTTGTCCTTGTTGGGTCCACGAAAAATTGGGATGATTACGCCAACCTGGGTTATAGGTTGATGCGTAAGGATCATTTCTAGAATTGTTAAATGTGGCATTAACATGTTCCAGGTTCACACAGTCCTCCATTAAATGACCAGTCTGACCACATCTAGAGCAAGGGGTAGGGGATGCTTGTCGGGTTTGGTTTTGCAGTTCTAGACTTTCCATTCTACGCATTAGGGTAGCTAGTTTTGCCTCGACCGCTATGTTGGAGTCTATAGCTAAGACACCTGGTCGGGGTTGACTCGCTATTCTAGATCCAATACTCGGGTTGATGGGTGTTCTAGCATTGTCCCATTGCATACTATTTTCAGCTAAATCCTCAAGAAAAGTCCAGGCATCATTTTCATTTTTGGACATAAAATTCCCTTGGCTCACAGATTCTAGCATAACCCTAGATGTGGGTGTCAATCCCTCATAGATAATTTGGCACAATTGCCACTTCGGAATTCCGTGATGAGGGCATTGGGTCAAGACACTCTTAAATCTCTCAAGATAGGAATAGAACGGCTCGCTCTCAGACTGAACGAATGCAACAATTTCATTCCTAATCTTCATAGTCTTATGGTTGGGGAAATATTTTTTTAAGAAAACTTGAACAAATTCAGCCCAACTTCTAATAGATCTTTCGGCTAGACTATATAGCCATTTCTTAGCGTCGTCTTTCAGTGCTAGAGGCACGAATTTCAGACGCACTGCCTCTTCAGGGATATGCTGGTATTGCATAAGAGAGCAGATTTCTTCAAATTCTCTAAGGAAGAGATATGGGTCTTCCCTAGAGGTGAACTTAGGCAGCATACTCATGTATTGTGCCTTAAGTTCGAAGTCGCGACCCAGGATGGTGGGCATAACGATGCACGATGGCTGAGCAACCATCGTTGGGTAGCACCGATCCCTCAAAGTTATAGGTTGCGCAACAGGCGGGTCCACTACGTTCTCACCCATTAGATCCGGGTGAGGTGGTGCAACAGGTGGATTGGGGTTAAGTTCCAGACTGGAATCTAGATGAACTCGTGAGAGTCGATTACTCAAGTCCCGAATCCAAATATGAGTGCACCGGGTTGAATCAATTTTTGAATTCAAATTCGAAATTTAAACTCCAAATTTAATTTCAAGAATTAATTACTCTTTTTTTTCGTTTTTTTTTAAAATTATGAAAATGGAAACAAACAATAGAAAGGTAAAGATGAGAAGGGAAAGAAGACTCAGACGAGAAGGGAAACTTAACTCTAAAGGATAAAAATTAGGGTTGGTCAGAAATTTCCTGAACAAGCACGGTCAAAACAATCCTAGACCTAGTGTCACTTAGATCTAGACGACTCCTAACTGGTTGAGTCGAATTGATTCGCTTGATTCACCTCCCTCACTAATCAAACCAAATTGGTCAGGTAGTGTATAGCTAGTGGGGGCGCTTCCGACAGAGTCGGTGCCAATTAGACAACCACTTCGCTTGGAAGACTTTCGTCAACACAAAAACACTTCCTAGACACCAAATTGAATTCGATCGGCTTCAGGTCATAGCAAGTCAAACCAATTCTTCTCCTTAATTGAGTCTGAGTCCTTAGGGGCCAACGTCTAATTGATTTTAAATTTTAAGGCTTGGGTGACACTTTAGGATTGTGATTTGTGGGCCACGGAAGGGTGATGAAATCCCCACCGTATCTTTTCCTACGGAGTTGCCCTTATGATAGTTTAACTTAAATCTAGCAAAGATAGTCAAACAATGGTCCTTTTAATGGGGGCAATTGCAAGGTTGTATGCAGCTAAATTATATGCTCTAATGCACTCGATAAAAACCTCGATACGTACCTTGCCTCCAGCAATCTTCAACAAGTATTAATTTGCAAGAATTTAGCAAGAATAATGCAAGCAAAACATTATATGATGCATGCACTAAGGTCTTTCTAATTTTGCCAATTTTAGGTCAGAGTTGAATTATTGCCAATTATGGAATTGTAACCCTAACACATGCAATTCTACGAAAGGAAACTTTTCAACAATTCAGATTTTACGAGAAAGGCAAGAAAAGTTACCTCCGCAATGCTCAGTCGGGTTCGCCGCCCGCTCTCGGAGATTCCAGTAGCTCAATGCGACCACCCAGCGATGCCGACGACGCCCCAGAAATTTGAAGACCAGAGCCCACACTGGTGCGGCGATTCCGCCGCAAGTTACATTGTAGATGCGGCGATTCCGCCGCCCAAGTGTCTTAGAACGCTCCCGGATTTCGCCGCGCGCTCTGTTGTCTCCTGCTACACAAAATCAAATACTTAGATCGCGCACAAGGTAGACAGGATAAAATCGAAAACACAAAACACAAAATCTGCGTCGCCTCCCCGGCAACGGCGCCAAAAACTTGTTGAGAATTTTATTTATACCGCAAGTGCACGGTGTCAATGAAGACGTGGCAAATACGGGTCGAACACAAGGAGGGAGAGATTTTGTTATTAGTGTGATTTCGATTGAGGGGAAGAAGGAAGAAGAAATAAGTTGTGTTTTTGGTATTTTTGATTTAATTATCTAAAGTACGAAACAAAAGCAATTAGAATTAAAACAAGAAATAAGAAGAGAAATCCGTTGGGTGGAGGTTTAGATTTAGGTGTAGATTGGAGAATGGAGAAACTTGAAATAAATCATGTTAGTTATGAAGCATTACAAGATAAATGATTTAACATAAACTCAAGTAATCAAAATATACTAATCACGAACTTAAAACAATAACATGCATTCATCTTCTCTACCCCTAATTCCATCACCTCCACCATTTGGAAAGAGTTAGAAACTCATGGAGGGAGGAAGAAGACGGGATCCTAGAGACATTAAAATAAAATAAAAACAAGAATTAAAAGAACAGAATTTTATTGCTAAAAAGAAGATTACAAGACAAAGACTAAAAATAAAAACCTAAGACTAAGGACCAAGGACCCTTCTAACATCGTTCTCGGGTCTATTTATAGTTGTTACAAGAGACCTAAGTATAGAATTGGAGAGTACACGTGTCCAGACACGACTGGTCAAAATTGGAGCACACGGATCGACTAGGGGGCGGCGTTTCCGCCGCATGATGCATGTAATGTGCGGCGATTTCGCCGCATGATCTCCTCAGATTTAATCCGGTTTTTGATTGAATGTTTATGGTATGATTTGATTCTCCTTTGCGCGTCTGGATGATTTCTTTCCAATCTCTTGAGCTCCGGATTAATTCCTTCCATTGTTGGAGATTTATAATTGATTTTTTCTATATATTTTCTCCAAGAGAATAAAAGCTACTCGTGATTTGCACTTAGGTCCTTGACTTTTTGCAGTTAAATCCCCGGCTACTTTTGTGCTTAAGTCCTTGTTCTTTTTGCAATTAGGACTTGAATGCTTTTATGCTTGGATACATTTCCATTCGTAACCCGATAATCTTGAACTTGGTCTTTATGATAGAAATGAGTCTTTTGCACGCGTTTATGCTCGGGATGTGGGTAAATTGCATTCAGGTCCCTGTATTCTGTAAATAAGACTAAACACATACCTTAGTAGCATTTATTGATGTAAAAGTAATCTAAATGAAAGACATATGATGCAATGTATGCAATGCATCAGTAGTCTGACAGCAAAGTGCTACAAATTCAGTGGTGATGATGACTCCATATCCATCATCCAATGATCACTTATTCTGATGAAGGGGAAGAAGCTTAGGCCTAACAAGCTTTATATGCTTAAGGGAGAAACTGTGGTGGGTGACGCAGCTGTAGCGTCATTGTTGTCTGGTGAGGAAAATGCCCAACTTTGGCATATGAGGTTGGGGCACATGAGCGAGAAAGGCATGACGATGTTGAACAAACGTGGTTTGTTTGGAAGTTAAAAAATTGGCAGCCTAGACTTCTGTGAATATTGTGTATTGGGGAAGCAAAATAGAGTTAGTTTCTCCGTAGCGAAGCACACCATTGAGGCCACTCTAAAGTGATATGTTTCAGAATTTTCAGATTGAAAATCAAATAGGTGAGAAGATTAAGATCTTAACGACGGGTAATGGTTTGGAGTTTTGTTCCTCAGAGTTTAACGATTTCTGCAAAGGTGAAGGAATCGTAAGACACCAAACCGTTCGTTATACACTACAACAGAACGGAGTAGCAGAACGTTTGAATCGAACTCTCTTGGAGAGAGTTAGATGTATGCTTCTGAATGCTGACCTGACTAAGGATTTTTGGGCAGAAGCAATGTGTACTGCTTGTTATTTAGTGAACCGTTCTCTTCACATTGTTTTGGATATGAAAACACCAAAAGAAGTTTGGTCAGGTGGACCTTCAGATCTATCCAAGTTGAGGGTCTTCGGTTGTCCACCGTATGCACATGTAGATCAAGGAAAGTTGAATGCTCAGTTGTTGAAGTGAATGTTGATGATGACTCTGATGTGACACAAGTGGAGAGTTCGAAGTTTGAGGAAGATGATGAGTAGGGAGAGGCGTTTGACCAAGAAACCTCGTAGATACGTCGAATCAATCCTTGCATATGCTCTTAGTGCAGCTGAAGATATTAGAGTCTCTGGTCAGCCGAACAAATATTCATAGGCAATTTTGACACCCGATTCAACTGCTTGGGTGGATGCAATGAATGACGAGATGAAGTCTCTTTATAAGAACCAAACTTGGAAGCTGGTAAAACTTCCATTAGGAAAAAGGGTCATTAGTTGCAAATGTGTCTTCAAGAAGAAAATCAAGGGTTCCTCAGATGTATAGTACAAAACTCGATTGGTTGCTCGTGGTTTTAGTCAGGTGGAGGATGTGGATTATAGTGATATTTTCTCATCCGTTGTGAAACATACTTCTATTCGTGTTTTGTTGAGTTTGGTTGCAATTCATGATTTAGAGTTAGAGCAACTTGATGTGAAGACTGCTTTCCTACATGGAGAATTAAAGGAATAGATTTACATGTCCCAACCGGAGGGCTTTGTAGTCGGGGGTAAAGAGAATCAGGTCTGTTTGCTGAAAAAGTTGCTTTACGGGTTAAAGCAGTCACCTCGACAATGGTATAAAAGATTTTTTTCTTTTATGGTTGGACATGGTTACAACAGATCAAAGTATGATTGCTGCGTTTACCGAAATGTATTTCCAGATGACTCTTTTGTTTTGTTATTACTTTATGTAGATGATATGTTGGTTGCAGCTAAGGACAAGTCTATAATATTTGAGCTTATAGGGTTGTTAAAGGCAAAGTTTCAGAAGAAGGATCTGAAGGGAATGTGTTCTTAAAGTTTTACTTTTAAATGTCAATTATTATGAATTGAATGAGAAATCATTTTGTTCCTTGTTTATGTTATTCGTCTTTTAGAAGTGTTAAAGAAGAGACTCTTGGTCCTTAACCGTAGAGCTCTAAAATATATTGGTTTACATAAAACAAAAGATATTCGCAATCATGGTAATTAACATGTGACATAAATTACCGAGTTAAGATTGTCGTGTTGGTCGTAGATCATTGTAGCTCTACAAGTGAGTGACAACACGGGTAGACAAAAGAGGAAAATATTACTTTTGTATACTGAATAGACCTAATAAGTAAAACATTATAGAATTGTGTTTTCTGTGTCATTAATGTTTTACTGTGTCTTCGGTCCTTTGATATGAGACTTATACCCGATCACTTAAGAAATGCTTAATTAGACTAGTGTCTTGAGCTATCGATGAGTGTAGTGTAAAGACATTGGTTGGTTAAGTATGACTTTTGTTGGAGAAGATAATTAGTCAAAAGATTATCATTGTCTCTCTTAATTGAGTGATGATATTAGTGGGCCCCTTGATAAAACAAAGTTATAATGTGCACAATGTGATTTGAGTTAAGTCACATATTTATAACTAGCTTAAAGAGATCAAGAAATGAATACTAATACAAAGATGACACAATATCACTTTGTGTTTATTCTTAATATAATGTGGCAAGGGACGGACACAAGTGGTGCACTTCATCACTAAATGGATCGGGTTTTGGTTCGAGTGGAATTAAGACATCTAACTAATTGGGAGCTATAATGTGTAGCTAGATACCGCTTATAGCTTGTGATATTAAGCTCTTAATATCACTGCAAACTTAGTCTAGATCCTCCCATAGGTCACACCGCAAAAAAACCGGGAAACAAGAAGCTTAATTTTTTGTTCATATGATGTGTCGGGTTTCTTATAGAAAATATGACACATGTGGTGAACAAGTAAAATCAATTATGTTGTATATAACATAATTAGAATGATGATAAATTCATATGAGATGCATATATTATGGGGTTCAATAATTTATTATTGCATAGGATAATATATTGCATAAGTTGTGAATTTGCTAAAACCCCCAAAAGTCAAATTTTGTTGGAAATAAATCCAAAATTTGAAAAGGCTAAATCGGGTAAAAGTTCGGTAATCCGTTATGGTTCGGTCGACCGAAGGATCTGTGGATCGGTCAACCGAACGTGGAACGGATAGTCATAGTTGATTGAACGAACTTGACCAAAGTGCCTGGAACTCTGGTACGGTGTACCGAACCAGAAACGGTCGACCGAACAATGTCTAGTTCCGATATTTTTGGTTAACCGAAAGGCATTCGTTTATAGACAAGAATTAGTCCGATCGGTTAAGGAGAATTTTTCTCCTTAAGAATCGGTCATCCGTCTAATACTCGGTTAAACAATCGTGACATATTCGGTTAACCGAGTGAGACTCCAATGGTTGGATTAGCTCCAAACTTGGTCAAACGTTTTGTGGATGCATGTAATGCATTATGGAATTAGTTTGTGAGAGAAAATGTCAAGAAAACATGGCTTAAGAATAGCCATGATTGAGATTAAGATTGGAGCCTATAAATAGGTCCTTATTCTTCTTAATTAAGTTAGATGTTTTTCTAATTATTTTCTCTCTTAATTCACCACAAAAAGCCACGAAAATTCTCTTAGTTTTCTAAGTCTTTGGAAGGTGAAATCTCAGAGATTAAGGAAGGGGTTTGTAGCTAGATTCTAAGCTAGTTTGGAGATTGATTGACTAGCTCCTTTCTCTTCAACCTTGTTTAGGGTTTCAGTGAACACTCGGAGGCATCCGGCGCAACGAGAAGCGACGATCGTCTTCCTCAACGTCTCTGGAACATCAAGAAGTTTTAGAGAACTTCTAGGTATGAATTTCGGAGTCCCTTGCGTTTGTTTTAATAAGTTTTTGAAACTAGTTATTAAAACAAACTGATGCATGCATGAAATAAATCGTAGAAAATTGTAATTGATCCTTATTATGCATAAAATTTCGAAAAATATATATGCACAATTAAACATGAAATCCAACAGGATCTCGGTTCAGCGGAGAGAATTCTAGGTATGGAGATCTGTCGTGATCGTAAATGCAAGAGTTTGTTTCTCTCATAGTAGCAATATATTGAGAAGATCTTGCATCATTTTGGTATGAAGGGTGCCATGTCTGAAAGAATTCCTCTCGTCACGCATTTTAAGCTCTCGATAGACTTGTGTCCCAAGAAGGAGGAGGATAAGACATACATGTCGTGTGTGCCTTATAGTAGTGCAGTTGGCAGCTTAATGTATGTCATGATATGCACTCTTCCAGATATAGCTCAGGAGGTCAGTGTTGTGAGCCGCTACATGTCGAATCCAGGAAAAAAACATTGGTCAGCTGTGAAGTGAATTCTCAGGTATCTTAAAGGTACAACTAAACTATCTCTGAAATTTGGTCGATATTCGTATTCGTTGATGAGGTTTGTTGATGTCGATTATGCAGGAGACCGCGATAGACGAAGATCTATGATTGGTTATGTGTTCATTGTTGGGAGCACGACCATTAGCTGGAAAACAACATTGCAACACACTGTTGCTTTGTCTACAACAGAGACAGAGTATATGGCAGCAACCAAGGGTATAAAGGAAGCTCTTTGGCCGAAGGGTCTTTTTGGAGAGCTTAGTCCAGGTCAGAATACAGTGGTTGTCTATTATGATAGTCAAAGTGTCATTCATCTGACGAAGGATCAGATGTACCACGAGAGGACGAAGCATACCGACGTCCGTTATCACTTCATTTGGGAAGTTGTTGCTGAAGGAGGTGTGATGGTGAAGAAGGTGGGCACAGAAGATAATCTGACATATATGTTGACGAACCCCATCCTTTCAACTAAGTTCATGGTATGCTTGAACTTGGTTGGTTTGAGCTCCGAGTAGGTGGAGCTACGACGACGACACAACGAGGAAGGAACTGTTCCTTCAAGTTTCACAGGCTATTCAAGGTAAAGGTGTCCATTGTTGTTGTTTACCTTGAATATGTGAATTAAATATTATTGTGGGAAAAACAGACAGACGGTCGATCATGCCACAAGTTCGATCGACCGGTAGTGTAGTCTGTCGTCCAAGAAAAGTGCCTGAAGTTTTTCGATCGACCGTTTATATTTCTGGACGTCCTGGACAAAGTGTCTGGACACGTTCGGTCGACCGTATATGCATTCGGAGGTTTCAGAATATTGCGTGGAGTTTTTCCATCGACCGGTAGTTCACAACCAGTCGACTGATTGAAGTTTCGGAACATTGCCTGGAGTTTTTTGATCAACCAAAGGTGCACGACGGTCGACTGAGGGACTCAAGAATTAGTTACAGGTTTAAGTTCGATCGACCGTCTCGCCCATCTGTCGACCGAACTGAACATTTCTGTCCACGATCTGCACATTCTTTACTCCGTTTTTTGCTGCAATTAATACTTGTTTTGGCCTAGTATATAAATGCAATTTCGTCCCCCTTTGTAATACCCAAAAAGTACTATTGTTTACTTTGCATTCTTGAGAGAAAGAGAGAGAGGGAGAGAGAACATCCTTGTGGATTCGATAGGAGCAATTTCAACCGGGATTTCTTCGCCGGTTGATCGTGTGTTCTGTAAGCCTCTCTTGTAATCAGTTTCTCTATAGTAGATTGATGTTGTGTCGTCTGTGGTTTTTTCCGCATTGGGTTTCCACATTAAATCTTGTGTTCTTGCAAGTTTTCTGTGGTTTGGTGTTTGCGATTTGCATTATTGGTGTTTCTTTCTTCCGTCGGATTTGTAGTTCGTTCCGCTGCGTATTTTGGGATTGATTTTGTTCCCTAACTTTTAGGAAACATCAAACAACTACTGTCCACTGGCTATGTGGACATTCGTAGCTGAGAGATCGAACGACCGCTGGCCAAGTGGATGTACGTCCGAGAGTAAAATTCCAAAGATGCACCAAACCGACATTGACCAGAATGGATCCGACGTTCAGTCCTCGTTCGAATGTCCAAAATAGACTGCATGTTTTCAATGCAGCTTTTCTAATAATCTCCGCTTTTACTTGAAAATTATTTCATTACAAGACTCCTGCATTCATCTATCTTCAAGGTCATCCAACTACATGGAGCTTAAGCCGACCAAGTTTAAGCAATCTTTGAACTTGGTCAATCTGATTGGTTTTGTGAGCATATCAGCTAGATTATCATCACATCAATTTTCACCATCACCACACTTATTTCTGGGATTACATCCCGAATGAAATGGTGCTTACATCAATCTGTTTGGTCCTCTCATGGTGTATTTGATCTTTCGTCAAGTGAATGACACTCTAATTGTCGTAAAAGAAGTTCATTGCCTTTTGACGTGGACAAAACTTTCAATGTCAGACAAAGTCACTGTGTCCTACAACCACTGCCTACCAACTACTACTCTGCTTCTAACTATATATACAAACCTAGTTATTGATCTTCTTTGGTCATGGTCACCCACATAATCGGCATGAACATACTTATTAAATCATCTGCGGACCTTCCAAACTCCAAAGATAATCCAGCTGAACCTTTGAGATACCTCAAGATCCACTTCACTGCTCGGTAATGCTCTTTTCCTGGATTCGTAATATATCAACTGACAACTCTAATGACATGTGCTATATCTGGAAGTGTGCAAATCATGGCGTACATGAGACTATCAACTGCACTACAGTATGAAACTTGTGACATATAAGCTTTCTCTTCCTCAAATTCTAGACATAAGTCAGCTGAAATTTTGAAGTAACTGGCAAAGGAACCTACTCAAACTTGTCATCCTCCATGTCAAAGTGATGTAAAACTTTTTCTAGGTACTTCTTATGAGATAAGAATAATCTCTTGGACTTTTGATCTCTACGAATGTCCCTCGCAAGAATTTTCTTTCGACCCTAAAATCTTTCAGCTCGAATTTAACAGATAATAACTTCTTCACCTTTAGAATTTTATACTTGTCTTTGACTATAATTAACATGTCATCTACATATAGAAGAAAGAAAATTAAAAAAAATCATCCATGAGGTTCTTCAAATATACACAAACATCGTATTTCGAAAGTAAGAATCCACGACCAACCATAAAAGAACTGAACTGCTATTCATCGCCGAAAAACTACTTAAATCACCCGTGCGAATTACCATTTTGCCTTTATGTCCTTTCTACTTATATAACTCTTCATTTCACTCTCCTAATACCACTCTCTTCATATTACACTCATATTCACCCAAAAGTATGTCTCGGAGGCCCAGAAAAGAGCCAACGGACGCCCCAGTCTACTCGAATATGGTAAAATGCCTTGTTTAGTTTTTGTATATATTTTTTGTGGGTCGGGCGTTCGCGGGGTCAGACGCCTCCCCCAGGGGGGGGGGGGCTCTGGCAGACGCCCTTCGCTTTTTTCAGAATTTTTTTATTTAAATTAATTATAATTTGTGATAGTTGCTAAAGAAATTGATTATTAAGTTAATAATTAGTTTAGCAATTAGTTAAATTGATAATTATTATAATTAGTTTCATGATCAATTTGTAAATCCATTAACGAAATTTTATTTCTAAAATTGAATTAATAGTCATCGGGTTACCGTGGAGGAAAAAGAAAATCAATTCCCTTACGCGTCGTACATAGTTTAGAAGATGAGTTAGGTCCCCAACATCGACATAAACGGGGTATTTCTGCTTCAGTTAAGAGAGAGAGATATTTTACGTCGTCAGACACCCGAGGATTCTTTCGACAACGAGAAACTGCTGAGTGAGATTCATTTCTTCAGATTTCGTCCTCCTCATGTACTCTCTGAAGTTATAAATGTGTTTCTGATTTGGATTATCCTCCGAAAATTTCTCATTTACTACCAACAAGATGTTACGTGGTCTCGCTTGTACCTCAGTCATATCACGAACAATTTGCTTAGCCGCAAAACTAAGACCGCTGATCTGTCAGTGACCCTCTGGATAAACTGCAAGTTTGTGGTTGTGCTACCCATGAGTACTACTAGAAACAACGACCCATCCATCACGATCCCGTCGCTCGACTACTTTTACCAAAAAACGACAATCGCAACCTTTCTTTTCGTGTTTTTCCGTAGTGCAATATTCGTATAACGATAACTCATTTCATTTCTGCGATAGCATCTGAGGTAACAATCCGTCCGATTATCTGCTTTTGATTTGTACGATGATATTACCATTTTTTTTGACTCCGATAGCAACTTGTTTCGCCCATTTACACGCTTCCTCGATTGTTCTAAATACTTATTTACTATCAAAAAAACTCACTGTAATCTACTACATCACCACCAAAATCTTGCAACGGAACCTGAAATAATTTAAAATAACACAAAATAAATAAAACGAAAAATCAAAAAAAAAAATTGGGACATCTGGCTGGAACGTCCCTACCTTGGAGGGGGCGTCTGGCTGGGACACCCTATCCATGGAGGCGGTGACTAAGCCAGACGCCCCATCCTTCGATGGGGCATCTGGCTTAGCCGCCTCCTCCAAGGTAGGGGCGTCTCGCTAAGCCGTCCCCGCCAAGGAGGAGGCGTCCCAGCGAGACGCCCCTACTTGGGGGAGGCGGTTTAGACAGATGCACGAGACGAAAAAAAATTGCATCTCACTTACCTCACCAGATCCAGACGTTTCGTCAGACATTTTCGTGGTGTTGGTACTGAGTGATGAGAATTAAATTTATACCGCAAGTGCACGGTGTCAATGAAGACTTGGCAAATACGGGTCGAACACAAGGAGGGAGAGATATTGTTATTTTTGGATTTTCGATTAGAGAGAGAGAGAGAACAATAATAAGGTTGGTTTTGAGATTTTTGGGTTTTAATTATCTAAAGCAAGAAACATGAACAAATAAAACTAAAACAAGAACAAAGATGGTGAATTCCGTTGGGTGGAGGTTTAGATATCGGGTTTAGATTAGAGAATTCTGAAACTTATAATAAATCATATTAGTTATAAAGCATTACATGATAAATGATTTAACATAAACTCAAGTAATCAAAACATACTAATACGAAATTAAAATAATAACATATTCTCTTCTCATCACCCTAAATCCGTCACCCCCACCCTTTGGAAAGAGTTAGAAACTCATAGATGGAGGGAGGGAGAAGGGGTCCTAGAGAAACTAAGAAAAGAAAATTAAAAACATAAAATAAAAGAAACAGAATTTTATTGCTAAATTATGGAACAAAAGGAAGAACTCCTCACAACATCGTTCTCGGGGCTATTTATAGCCGATACAAGGGACCTAAGCATGAAATAAGAAAGTACACGCGTCAACACGCAACCGGTAAAATTTTTAGAGCATGCATCTAATTTGGTGCGGCGGATTCGCCGCAATTTGCTCTTGAGGTGCGGCGGAATCGCCACCTTTTTGGCTCAGAATCGACCCGGATTTTTCCTGTGTGTTTATGGTATGATTTCAATGTCATTTGCGCGTCTGGATTGATTCTTGCATATCTTTGGAGATCCAAATTAATTTCTTCATATATTTGGAGATCCACATTGATTTTTCTTTATATTTTCTCCATAATAATAAAAGCTACTCGTGATTTGCAATTACGTCCTTGACTTTTTGCAATTAAGTCCCCGGCTACTTTTGTGCTTAAGTCCTTGTTCTTTTCGTAATTAGGTCTTGAATGCTTTTATGCTTGGATACATTTCCATTTGAAACCCGATAAACTTGAACTTGGTCTTTATGATAGAAACAAGTCTTTTGTACGTGTTTATGCTCGGGATGTGGGTAAATTGCATTCAGGTCCCTGTATTCTGTAAATAAGACTAAACACATACCTTAGTAGCATTTATTGATGTAAAAGTAATCTAAATGAAAGACATATGATGCAATGTATGCAATGCATCACTGAGAATGTGAGGAAAACTGAGGCAAAAACCTTGTTTTAAGACACGAGACGAAATGAGTATTAAATGAATTGTGAAGGGAAAAATGATAATTGTTGGGATGATTTAAGTAGTTTTCCGACGACGAATAGTAGTTCCGTAAAAGAATCAAAACTTTTGGATTATATCTCCAATCCATCCTAGCTACAACTCCCCGTTAGGTGGGCAGAGTTGTAGATGTTCCACACCTGTTGCTTGCCTCGGTCTTCCCACCGCCTCCAATTTGTCCAGGAATTCCTCCGCTTCCTCCTCACTCATGCCCTTGCATTTCAAATTCTGCCCGTCACTCCTGTAGGTCCCCACTTCCGTTGCTCTGGCAGCAATCAATATTCTCATTGTGCGCATAATACGTCTTTCCTTGACCAACCGATCGAACCTGTACTTCACCCTGCCTTCCACTTCTACCGTTCCCGACCATTTGTTGTTTCGATGATCGCACTGCAATTTGAGTTGGGATCTTCGTCGGAGTATTCCATCACTTTGTGCAATGACATGATGATTCCTCCCTCGTATACTATATGTAACATCCCTAAACAACGGAAAATTTAAAATTTATCATCAAGAAATCAGAGACCAATAATCAAAAGACGTAATTGTTACTTCTCATAAAAACATTCAACCAGTGCACCATATTACATCAGAGTTTGTCAAAAGCTACATTATTACATCAGATATAACAAAATGAGATACAAGTAATCATGTCGACCTCAGTGGTCCGAACGAGAGGATCTGATCCCAAAATGTGCGCGCCCGCTGTCACCACCCAACTGGACCTACTACGGTCATGAAATAAAACATGCAACAACAATGCCTGAGTTTCCAGAAGGAAACCCTGTATGCCAAGCTCACCTATATGCACGTAGTAGTACAAATGAACTTATCATACTAGTACCATGTCATGTCATCAACAGTAAGGAAAACAGTTCCCCCGAAGGGTAACACGAGACATCAGTCTGACAATCATCATCGGGTCTCCCCTAGGAGACCTACCGTAGGCACATACGGTCTAACGGAATAAGACGTGACACTCCCCACACGCAACTAAAATAAACATGGGGTTCAGCAAGGAGCATCCTCCAAGTCCGCGCCATAAGAAACATATTTGTAACTTCGTGGCCGAAACCACTCCAACGGAGCCGTCGCTCGGTTGGTCCATCAATCATCATTTCAGTAGGTGCCCAGCTGAGGAAAACATAACTGGAATAACATCGGCCCATCAAACATCATACATCATAGCCGAAACAGCATCAGCCCATCATCGTCGGAACAACATCAGCGACATAACCGACACATCAGTGGTCCAACATACTTCCGACACAACATCAGACGGGTCCGAACAGAAGTCCGCTGGGTCATCAGGCTCCACGAGCCGCACATCATACATTGGGATCCGCGATCCCTCAGGTCTGTTACTCTACAATGAATCCATCCATCCATCACATCAAGTCACAATCCATACAAGGAGGTGACACGTCCCGAACACCCACACTCTTCCACACGGCGGTCCCTGGGCAGGCACGCGTAACGTGCCCGCCATCACCTCCCGGCTCACACACTAGGCGAGGACTTCCGTGGACATAGTTGTCATCCTAACAGGACCGGGAATTCAATTCTGTGCATAAACGGTCGACCGAAAGAGGCAACCCGGTCGACCGTTCCCATAAGGTTCGGTCGACCGAAAGTTTGCCACAGTCGAACTCTCTGCGCAAAACCTAAGTCTCAACGGTCGAACAAGAGTCTAAAACCGGTCGACCAATACGTGGTCAAAATCCGGAGTCTTGTCAACATAAATCCATACTAACGGTCGACCGGCTCAGGGGTCCCGGTCGACCGGAAACTACCAGGCATCCTAGCAGTTCTAAGTCATATATCGGTTGAACACATACCAAACAACGGTCGAATAATCATGCATAATCATCAAGCACTTGAGTTCCGGTCAAACGAAAACATGGAACCGGTCGACCAAAAACCAACAGGCAACCCCGGCCCACCAACACAAAGCACTACCGGTCGACCGCCACAAGGCATCGTCCGACCGGTGTTGGTTAAAGTCGGGCAAAGAATGTATACATCAGTCGACCGCCCGAAGGAACCGGTCGACCGTTGGTCGTCTGCAACCTTGCACCAGCCAAGGATTTACGCCAACCACGTCGTCGGTGAGGTCTCCGACCTCCCGCAACCGACCAACACTTCACCCACACGAGGGTGAGCAAGAAAACACACTAAGAAGCCGGCATACTTCAAGTCGTGATCTCCGGAGAAAGTTGGAGATCCACCTCACGCACCCTCCCAGCAACCGCCTGAGCCTTGCGCACGCTTCTCCTGAGCTCGCTCGCCGCAGCACCCTCCTCCGTCGCCGGTGAGCTTGGGCCTGAGGTTGAGAGAGAGTGTGAGAGAACTGCAAAGAAAGACATAAGAGAGAGAGAGAGAAAGATGAGTTTTCTGCCTTAAAACCCAAACCACCCATCACCTCACCACCCCTACACCATCACCCTACACTTCATCTACGGTATTCGCCGCTCATTCCCTTTGCCATGCAAACCCACCCACTAAACACCATTTAGCACTAAACAACCCTAAAGACGGTTAGGGACATAACACTCTACCTGCTGCATTGCCAAACACTTCGTATAAATACCCACATGATTAGTATAAAATGCATGCTTAGTTAGAGATATTTTTACTACCTTTGAGATCCGGTCCATAAAAGAAACCGAATTCTTCGTTAATGGGTGTGTCGTATATAATGTTACTCAAATTTTCCTTTTCAAATGATTTTATTATATCGATCTCGTTAATCCCAAGCACTAACGAAACAATTAACTTGAATAGATTGAATATGTCTCATCGTAGGACGACCTGTTCGGCGTTCAATTTCTGTTATTACGAATCGGTTATTTGCTGCCTTACTTTTAACTCAGTTTTTTTATACGGAATAAGAAAAGGAAAACCGTATCGATAGGATTCCAATTCACAGTCAATAAGAATGCCTCTTTGTTTATTCCAACTAATCAACAAGATTCGAAAGAAAACAATCATCTGCATGATTAAAGCATCATGGGATTTTAGTTATGTACAGTTGTTATAAAGTTTATACCAACTAATCATCATGGAATTATAAAGTTTCAGTTGTTACGGGAAATAAAGAGAGAATAAATGTAATTACCAATACAAATTATATTTAGGGGAATAAATCAAAATAATCACCCAAAAAATAAAAATGAAAGAATATGCACGTGAGAAACATATTGATAAACTATACACCTTGAAAACGGAAACTAAGATGTCGTTTTCATTAAGTAAAAACGACATCTCGAATGTCGTTTTCTATCACTATTATTTTGAGATTTGAATTAATTATAGTATAAATAGTAAATTAATTTACTATATATAATATAAAATAGTAGTATTTTGGGATTTGAATTAATTTACGTATTTTGATATTTGAATTAATTTACTTATTCTTAATTCTTCCGATTTGATTTACTATAAATATTATTTTGAGATTTGAATTATTTATACTATAAATTGCAACACTTTTTGTTTATTTAGTTTCATATCGAATGAGACTTTGTTTGATACAGAAAAAAATGTTATCATTAGTAAAATTTCTATCCATTTAATTTCAACATGTAAGTAGTTATTGCAAACTCAGTCTATAATTTGCAATTTAAATGGATAGAAATTGCGACTTAAATATTGAATTGCAATTTAACATGTAGAATTTAAATTACAAATTAAGTATTTTGAATTAATTATACTATAAATTGCAATTCGAAAAGTGTATCTATAGTATAATTATACTAAGTAGGATTTTTTCCGTATCCCCAATTTTTTTCCTGTATCAACCAAAGTCTCATTAGATATTAAGTTACATAAATAAAAGGTATTGTAATTTATATTATAATTATTTCAAATATCAAAATACTATTTATAGTAATTCAAATTTGAAGAATTAAGAATAAGTAAATTAATTCAAAATTGAAGTGAAAATCCGTTTATAATTTATAGTATTTATAATAAATTAATTTATTATTTATAGTATAATTAATTTAAATTTGAAAATAATATTTATAAAAACGGCATTAGTAATGTCTTTTTTAATTTATACTATTTATAATATAATTAATTTAAAACTCAAAATAATATTTATAGAAAACGACACCACATATTTATTTAATGAAAATACGACACCCCAGTTTTCATTTTTAAGATGCATAATTTGCCAATTAAGTTTCACACGTGCATATATTCTTCCAATTTTATTTTTTTGTGATTTTTTTTGAATTTTTTTCCTTACATTTATACTATTATATATGGTTGCACGAAATGCGGAAACAGTCTACACATCCAACCGAAAACAACTTTAATTACGTGCAATATCAAACAAATGGAGGGAAAACCATGCAAATTAGCCCAATGTGGTTTGTGCAGACGCTTTCCGAGGCGGTGGTGCTTTCGATCAGTTGAAGCAAAACGCAACCAAAGTCAACATCCCATGCTATGGGAGCTACACTGAATCAGATCCTGTGAAGATAGCTGTGGAAGGTGTGGAGAGGTTCAAAAGGGAAGGTCATGATCTTATTCTCGTGGATACAAGTGGGCGTCAGGTGTCTGAAGTCACAAAGCCAGATTTTGTTGTACTTGTCATGGACAGTAGCATTGGGCAGACTGCTTTTGATTAAGCGCAGGCATTCAAACAGAATGTTGGTGTTGGAGCCGTAATCATTACCAAATTGGATGGACATTATTCCAAAGGACGCGGATTATTTCAATTATTTCAGTATTTGCTCGCGGAGGGCATCATAGACCTTCTCGCATCCAATTTCCCGAACGTGGACGTTAGCCAAGCCAATATCAAAACTTATATGGTTACAATGGATTCCATGACAAATTCTGAATTAGACAGTGGAAATCCTAGTCGATTGCTTGACACATCTCGTGTACTGCGGATAACACGGGGTTATGGTCAGCTTCCTCAGCAGGTCATGTTGCTGTTGGAAATCAGCAAAAAATTAAAGGACTGTTGCAGTAACTTATCAAAGATCAAGAATCCACGACAAATTATCCGATTTCTTTCACCTCAAGTGCGGAGTCTGATCAAGTGATAATATATTATCACTTCACATTTAAACTATTCGATCTGAAAGTATTTGTTGGGATTGTACGTAGCGGAATTAATATATTGCAGTAATAGATAACAGTTCGGTAGTAGATAACGTTATATTAGCGAATCAGTAGTAAAGTTTGATTGAAGTGCGAATTTTGATGAGACTTTTCTAGGTAGAAATTTATATGTAGTACTTTAATTTATTTGAGAATCAAAGATATATTATTGGTTAAAAATTAGGGTTAATTACAGTTTGCCCCCCTGAACTATACATTGGTATCACTTTGCCTCTCTGAACTTTCAAAGTTAACAGTTACCTCTCCTGAACTTTAATTTTGTAACACTTTGCCCCCTGAACATCAAAAACTCATTATTTAACACACATTCAACGTTTTTCCTAATTTTTTTGTTGTATCCCTAATACAACAAAAGTGTTAAATAATGAGTTTTTGAAGTTCAGGGGGCAAAGTGTTACAAAATTAAAATTCAGAGGAGTAACTGTTAACTTTGAAAGTTCAGGGGGGGCAAAGTGATACCAAAGCATAGTTCAGGGGGCAAACTGTAATTAACCCTAAAAATTATTTGTGTTCATTTGCTAAGAATAATTTGTAGTTACATTGTTAATTTTATCACGAAGCAATAATATGAATATATATGATTTGGTAAGAATATAATGTTTCATTATATTGTCTAATGATTATGTGTTTCGTAGTATTACAATGTATGTTTAAATTAAGCTTTGGCAATTCTCCTTAATCTTAAAAGAATTAGAAACGTTGTTTAATTAACTATTTTGTAACCCTCCCGCAATTTCTCTATGGATTGGGAACCTTCTTGCATTGTATTACATAACTCAAATCGCAAATTCAAAACTCACTCCCAAGGTTTTGTTTTGCCAATTAAGTTATAACTATTATATTTGTATTGTTTTAAATGCATTCAAATAATCTTGTTATTCTAAAAATGACATTCACAAAACCTAGATTAAAGACTTTTTACAAACTTGCGTCAAATTCTCATTTTGTACCACTTCCACCTCAATTTTGACTTATAACTAGCTTTCAATTTTGACCTACAATTAATTAACTATCAAGTTTCACAAGAGCAAAACAACACCAACCATTAGGGGTGTAATCGATCCGTAAACGAACGATTTGAGTTTGCTCAAGATCGGATTGATAAATGTTTCGAGCGAAAAATTATGCTCGTGCTCGGCTCGCCCTGCTCACGATCGGCTCGCGAGCGGCTTGTTAACCTGAATTTGATTTTTTGGTATTGAATTGCTAATAATTTTGTTCAAACAATTAAATTATAAGATCACTTAAGACAAATATAATAGTAGTTACTAACACAATCTTAAAATTAACACCTAAAATCAAATACAATCTTATAAATTATACGACAACATCAACATTTTATAAATAAGATCATACACTTTGATTAAACAAAATCAACACAATTTTAAAATCAACGCCTAAAATCAAACACAATGTCATAAATTATATGACAACTCACAACATCATTTTATAAATAAGATAATACACTTAGATCAAACAAAATCAACACAATCTTAAAATAAACACCTAATATAATCTCATAAATTATACGACAACTCTCAACATCAACATCTAATAAATAAGATCATCCACATGACCCAAACCTTAAATTATTTGAACTATTCGTTTAGAAAAGAATGAGAAAAAAGAAAAAATAATAATAATTGAAAACGAAAAGTCCAGGACTAATAAGGTTTTGATTCTTATGTGTATTTGGGTTTGGTTTGTTAAATGAATTGTTGGGTTTGGTAATGGATAATGAGTTTGGTAGATGAGTTTGGTAAATGAATTTATTAAATGAGTTTACCAATTGGGTAATTGGATAAAATATCCAGGTTAATCGGATAATTTGATTTAGTTATCGGGTCTCGAGTAATAATCGAGCGAACATCGAGCGATCTATTGATCCCGAACAGAACTTGACAACCCTACTATCATTAGTATAAATAAGGTAGCCTTTGGGGGAGTCATTTGACCCTTGATTTGAAGTAGTGATGTCGACGAATATGTGCTCACTGTTAAGTTGTTTGTGTTGTGGAGAAAGTGACTCGGTGGAACCATGAGCGGACCCAACGTAGGCACACGTAGGCAAGTGCCCAAGTCTGGATTTGTATGTCAATAATATTATGCATCTTTTTCTTAAAGTGTGCATCCTTATTTTTCGCAAGAGGGTGTCCACCTTTCAATTCTTAGGTCATCTTTAATAGCACTCTGATTTCTCTTTATGTCCACCCTTAATTGTGCCCTGAAACCCCCAAACACCCTACATTCACACGGGGGGGGGGGGGGGGGGGGGGGGGGGACTCACCCGCCTTGGCAACACGACATTCCTAGGGATGCAAATAGATATTTTTGAATTTGATATAACTTGTATCCGAATTCGAATATGAATTCCAAATAAACATACCAAATCCGAATTCAAATTTTTATAGCTTACCAATTTCATATCAGAATTTGAGAACTTTTCGAATTCGGATAATGTTCAAATTCCTATAACATATTTATATTTTTTTTGTATAATCTTTTTTTTTTGGAATTTTAAGAGAATTATATTATAATTTATTTTTTCATTTCTATTATGTTTATATTTACATAAGAAATAACTTTGTTTTTTATTAACTTACAATATAAATATTAATAACCACATATATTGGATGTTAAAATTGATATTTTGGGATATTCGCATATGGTTTGACCTATATTCGAATTTGTATCCGAATTTGAAAACGGTAAAAAAATTAATTTCAATTTCAAATTGTATTCGATAAAAACTTATTTACCAAATATCAACCAAATTGTAATTTTCGAATCGAATACTCAGATAATTGGTTAGCATTTGCATCCCTAATCCCTCCCACTTGAGTGGTTTCGTCCGGGTGTCCGATAAAAGAGTCTCATTAAGGATGCTCTTAAAGAACGTTTACAGTTATAAGATGTCTACCATTCAATTCTGTCCTGGGTCCGCCCCTGACCGAAAGAAGAGGAGTAGAAGATGAGGAAAGCAATGAGGAGAAGTAGAAGAAGGATAGACAGTGGATGCGATGAAGGAAGATATGCTCTTTCCACGAAGAGGACATCACCGGATAGAAGAAGAGCTCAACGAAGATGAGGAAGAAGTACGTAGGTTTCATGTGATTTTTTTTGTTATTTTGTCATTTTCTTTTTCTGTTTCAAAGATATCTTTTATCAATAGCAGATAGAGGAAGAGGAAGAGGAGGAGGTAGAAGACGTGGAAGAGTTTGATGAAGAAGAGTTAGAAGAGTTTAATGAAGAGTAGGAAGAAGAAGTAGATAAAGAAGAGTTTTATGAAGAGGAGGAAGAAGAGGAAGAAGAAGAGCTTGATAAAGGGGAGGAAGAAGAGGTAAGTAGCTGATTTCATGCATTTTTTTGGAACTTTCTCATTTTCATTTTTTTCCAAATGTTTTTCTTATTAACAGAGAGAAGAGTTTAATGAAGAGGAAGAAGAAGATGATGATGAGGATCCGATGAGAACCCAAGGAGAGGAGGAAAGAGATTTTTTTTGTATATCCTTGGTTTTAATGCACATGGAGTGGGTGAAGCTCTAGAAGAGGTGGATATACACCTTAATCACCAAGTGGAAGCTCTGAAATCTAGCATGGATAGTCAACCACCTTTTAACACGATGATCTTCTTCTTCTTCTATTTTACGATGAACTGTGGACCAAGCTGTGAATGAGGATCAACACAATACTCTTCGGCCAATTTGAAGCCTTGTCACGTCTGTATTTTGTCGTAATGGTCTTAACTGGCCAGATATTTCTTCCAACCTCCCCAAAGACTACTTTCGATTTTCTCTCGTCGACAACTTCACCCTCCGAGTCTGACATTGATGCGTAATATGCCTTACTTTCATTCTTTTCAGGAAATTTGAGATTGATATATGATGACAACAACACCAGTTTACAAACGTGTGTAACAATTTCATTTAATAATATTCAGTTTGGGAGTAAATACGTTTACATTTGGCTTTGAAGCTTTTTACATTTGGCTTTGGAATTTTTTTTGTGAAGATTACAATGTTTGTGATAGCATGCATTTGCCTTTTGTAAATTGCAACATTGTTTATAAAGGCACTCACTGCCCTCCCCCGTTTCTCCCCGAAAATCACTTTCTCTCTCTCTCTCTCCCGCTACGTCATCGTGCCCAATTAATCCGTTCATTTCCAAAAATCTCCACTACGCTCTTCTATTTTTCAACAATCCTTTTCCTCCACATCATTTTTTTGACCGCAAAATTCAAAGCAGAATGATGTAGCTGAAAGGATGAACATGACACTACAATCTATTATTTGAAATTCAAAAGATCTTGTGAGAATTTCACTGTAATCCAACAACGATTATTCACCTCCCAAATCCAATCGTCTGTCTGCACAAGAGTTACATTCCTAAATGGGTGACTTTTTTAAAGTTTCATCCTTGCAATGGAAGTTGATTGACCATATTCCAAGATCAAATAAGGTGTGTTGTTAATGTTAATTTGTTTTTTTTTGTCTTATTGAATTTTTAACATATACGTACTTGTCTAGGTTTCAATTTTGGGTACAAACAGAATGAGATTTGATGAAGAGCCTCAAGCTAGATTGAATTTTCAAATTAAGCAATAAAGTTCAAAGACATAAAAAAGAACACAAGAAGAACGATCATTCGTTTCCCGGGGCACATAATCCCCAAGGATATCTACCGCAGGCAATCCTACTCTGTAGTACTTGCAAAACAACATTACAAGACGAATGAGTTTTCATAAAGAAACGCTATATACCTTTGGGCAGCAAATGAGTTTTCATAAAGAAACCCTATATACCTTTGGGCAGCAAAAATCAATTCCAACATAACCGGTGGACCTAAAGTCCATCACAGTCAGCTCTAATGAATGTAAAATCCAATCAATCTTAATATCACATTTTCAATCTATTATTTAATTCAATCCGTACAATCAATACAATATAGGCAATCCTATGGATCACCCAGCTTAATGGATGACCCATTCTCACCCCAGTACATCAATTATTTCTACAATCATTTTCAATTAAATTTCAATTATCGTGAGGACCTCGTTAACCAACCTGTGTTAGTTCGGTAGAGTTCTTGGTTCAAAACCGTAATTAACCCAGAACCCTAAATCAAAACCAATCTGATGCCACCTCCAAAACCGAATTTTGATAAGACTTTTCTAGGTAAAATTTTATATGTTTTACTTTAATTTATTTGAGAACAAAAAATATATTATTGGTTAAAAATTATTTATATTCATTTCTTGCGTACAACAGAATTAGTAGTTATATTGTTAATTTTATAACGAGACAATAATATGAATATATATGATATATGATTTTGTAAGAATATAACTTTTCATTATATTGTCCAATGATTATGTGTTTTGTGGTATTACATTTTATGTTTACATTAACTTTTGGCAATTCACCTTAATCTCAAAAGAATTGGAACCGTTTTAACTTTTTTGTAACCCTTCCGCAATTTCTCTATGGATTGGGAACTTTCTTGCAATGTATTACAGAACTCCAATCCCAAATTCAAAACTCACTCCCAATTTTTTTTTGCCAAGTTATAACAATTATATTTCTATTGTTTTAAATGCATTCAAATAACCTTGTTATTCTAAAAATGACATTCACAAAACCTAGATTAAAAAGTTTTTACAAATTTGAGTCAAATTCTCATTTTCTACCACTTCCACCTCAATTTTGACTTATAACTAACTTTCAATTTTGACCTACAACTAACTCTTAACAAGAGCAAAACAACACCTACCGTTAGTATAAATCAAGGTTTTAAAAACCAGACCGGACGGTTCGACCCGATTCGATCTGGAACCGATGGTCCAACAATCGTTCAACTAAACCGATAGATGATTCGAACATCTAATTAATATTTACAGAAATCGATTTAAACATGTCCGATCAGTAATATTTATACGGTATGATCCAACTTCATATCTAAAAATGCTGACGTCATCAACGGTCCAACCGTGGTTTAACCACATTGAACCAAAACCAAAATTTTATCGGTTCAATGACCGGTTCAATTCCGAAAACCTTGGTATAAATGAACAATAGCTCTAGGCACGGTACATTCATGACATGCTCATAAAACCATAACCACAATATGATAAACAATAGCTCAAAGGCGCAGAACATTCACGAGAAAATATTGCATTAATGCCAAATTCCGTCACTACGTATTCGTGATAGAGTTGTTTCTTTCACAAAAAGAAAATTAGTAATACCAGAAAAGAAGAAAAAACACAGAAAACAGCTCCCATACTATATTTTAAAAAATCCATCAATATCAATAAGTTACTTGTACAAGCGAGAGAATCACAAAAACCATGGTACTCCAAAAAAGAGTTAATATAATTTAGACGGGGACAAGTAGTTATTACCCTCCCGGGATCCTTTAGATGGGGAAATATGGTATCATGGGCATGTCACCATTTTAGGAAGATTGTTCTGATCAAGTACCGCACGCTTGCACCTACACAAGTATTCTGTGATGGGACCGGCATCACCGACTACCCATGGATGCACTGCAACTGCACTCAGCGGCATCCTCTTTCTTGGATCTGTAAAAAAAATTTGAGATGCCTTTTCTAGTACTTAAGCAAAAAAGAAGCAAAAAATGACTGGCCTTTGCAAAGAAGTCCTTCAATCAGATTCTTCAAGGAAGGATTGGTACCCAAAGGAATAACCGCTGCACCATTGACGATCTGAGAAACAAGTTATCATTTGTAGCATTTCAAAAAGGCTAAACAACATATAAGCAATAAAGGTTAGCATGACAAAAATGTTAAAACATAAACAGACAAAAAGAACGACAATTGTGAAAAATAGTGGTTCCACCAACCTTGTCATAAGTTTCCTGTAGTGTATCACCCAAAAATGGATACTGACCAAATATCATGCAATACAATGTAACTCCAAGAGCCCATGTGTCAGCAGGTTTACCATGGTAGGTTAAACCTGACAAAAAGGACACCAACTATTTTATCAGAAAAAAAGAAGACACCAGTTAAGGAAAATAAACACCAAGAAGATCACAAAAAAGATTTCATTTCGGGGCTTGAAATACTTGCCCAAGCAGCACTCTGGTGCAGTGAAAACCGGAGTCCCAGGTGACCGTCGAAGCTCATCATTGCCATCCTGAAATTTTACTGAAACAAAAGTAAGATCTGCACCATATGCAGTAAAGGCAATGCTAGATAAAGGAAAACAAATTCCTTTCCAGTTTCTTATGCACCACTCAAGAATTGTTGGTTAGAACATGAGCATGCCCAATACAATGGCATGGCTACCGCCTATCATATATGCCTTATGCCTTCCATCAATGAAATCAACTAACCATCTAAAATAGATACAACAACAACAAAGCCTTAAATCCTAAACTAGTTGGGGTAGCATCTAAAATAGGTGTAGCATATAAATTGAATACCTGAAAAACTTGGCTAACGCTGAAATCTCCAATCTTTAGTTGTCCATTGCTTGTGACCAAGAGATTATCAGGTTTAATATCTCCATGAATTATATTCTAAGCATCAAAAATAAAAAAAGTAACAATATGGCACCTGAAGTCAGTGTAGGTTCTAAGCAACAATGAGCATAATAAGTAGGAAAATTTTAGCCAATTTAATAATTAACAATTGACAAACTAAACTAAGAAACAAAGGATCCTTGTACCATAAATCGATGATTATTTAGTAATGCTGACAAAGTGATGCATTTTAGAAGCTTCAAGCAAGTTCAAAGTAGTCAGACCATGCATTTCAAATTTAAGATTAAAGATATACCTATAGCTTGAAAAGTATCCTTACTAAAAGACAATATCCATGAAAGACAAGATAAATCCATTTTCGAAGTTAAACATATAAAAACTCTCCAGCAGAAAATCTGCTGATAGAGTGATGCGTTTTAAAAGCTTCATGCAAGTCCAAATTAGTCATATTATGCATTTCAATTTAAGATAAAAAGATAAATCATTTTTTTGGATAAATCCATCTTCAGCAAATATAATACAACTCTACATTTTGGGATAAGTATTTCCATCGAAGGTCTTAAAGCATCTTACATGAGCATGAAGATACATGAGCCCTGCAACAATATCTCGTAGGTATTTTCTAGAAGCATCTTCTCCAAGGCTACACTTGGAACCAGTACCCTCACAAACCCATTTGCTTTCAACATATTCCATAACTGCAAGATCACCACAGACATGATTATCATATCAAGCTCATAAAAACACGAAAAACTACTAAAAACAGAAGGAAAAGAGAGTTATATCAGCGAGTACCCATGTAAAACTGATCTGCATCTGGGTCATTGATCACCTCAATGAGTTTAACAATATTTGGATGATCCAACATTTTCATGATAGAGACCTACGAACACAAAACAAAGAAGAGAATGTGAACAGACAGTCCACTTGGGTAAAAATGAAAAGATAATACAGACAACAAGACAGCTATTTGTGTAATTTGCAGCAGCTTCAAGTAACCCTTTACCTGGTTTAGACTTGTAATAAAATAAGATACCTCCAATTAAACATACACTTGAAGAAACCAATGTATGTTAAAATTTCAAGCTAACTTGCAGAATCAAACATGAGCGACGAGCAACTAGTATTTCTAATCAACTGGAAACTAGATAACTGAGAAACATCTACAATAAGAAATTAAAACTCCAACACTGAAATGTTGACAACTAACTATTGGTATTAACTAACAGTTACATTGGATCCGAAGAACAAGAAAAAACGTAATAATGGATATTTAGCAAATATAACAATATGGAAAAATCCATTTTTTCCAAAAAAAGAAAAACACATAAAGAAATAAATGTATTTCTCTTGGCACAACAATTATCAAAACTAGCAGAGGGAACAGAAAAGGCCCCATAACAGATTCAATGCAATAAGCAACAACTAATAATATTCTAAATATTTGACATCATGCTTGCTACCAGATACAATCCTCAATAAATGCTTTAAGGGTGTGATTGGTACTAGGGAAATGAACTGAAAGTGGGGGAACTTGAGTTCCTGGATCTGATTTGGGTAATTGGTACCAAGGAAGTTGAACTTGAGTTCCAAGACTTCCCACTAACTTCCTAGATATAAATAGGACCAACTCCATGACTTCCACCCAAGACCTAGAGAAGTCAAGTTCCAACCAATCATGTGTTCTGCAGTGCTCCCATCTTTGTCCACTCCGTCGTTGGTCGCAACCCCTACTCTGCTGTCACCATCTTATATTTCCTCCATTACCACCTCATCCTGCTGCATCCTAACCCACTAGACCTATCTCTCACATGTGCACCCATTTCCTTGCGTGATGTTGTGCTCGCCTTTGTCGCCAACATAGAAGATTTGTTGTATTTGGGTAGGAGAAAGAAGGTTTTTTTGGTTAGAAGAGGGATGGTTCTCTAAGGTGTTGTTGGGGGTTTTTTATTACACAAGTTACATAAGTGTTTGATGTGGAAGGTGTTGGTGTCTTCTGTGAATTTTTGTGTGGATTATACACACCTGATGTTGGAGATGTTTGTGGGTTTTCTTCAGTGGACCAGACAGACTTGTTTGATGTTGTGAGTTTTTTTATTACACTTTCACATCGGTTTTACTTTTTATTTTTGTTTTGTTTTTGTTGGATTTTTCATACACTTAAGGTGTTTATGGATTTTTTTTGATGAATCTAAATCCAACTAATATTGTCTTTTCAGATTCTAAACTCTAACAAGCCAATCACACAAAAATATCGTTCTACTTAAAATTGTGGGTGTACCAATCACAAGAAAGTGAACTAGAGTTCTGGGAACTCAGGTTCATAGAACTTAAGTTCTAAACTTCCATGGACTTTCGGAACCAATCACGCCTTAAGGGAAAATTTAGGAAATTGAGGTGCAAATCCAAATGACATGACATCCTTGAAAGAAAAACATATCCAGAAGTTATGGAATCCCCATGAAAAATGGTGGGGAAAAGCATGCTGTGGAAAAAGAGAAAAAATGCTAACCTCCCTAAGAACGTCAGACATGGCAGTTCGAGAGGGTGCCACTCGCAGCTTCAATAAGTGTGATTTGTGGAAGGCCTGAAACATGAAAACATAAGGTAAGAGCAACTGCAGAGTTAGGTTGAATTAAGACAAAAGAAAGAAAGAGTACCTTGATGGCATATTTGTTTTGATCTATAGTATTCCTGTACAGGATCTGTCAAAATCCAAAATCAGTGCAAGATTCAATTGTTAGTTTGTATAAGAATAATGGATGATATGGAAATTAAAAAGATTACCACTTTGCCATAGCTTCCAGAACCGATCTTGCGCTCGCGCACATATTCATTCACCATTTTGTTGCCATCTTCATCCTGAGAATGAATAAGGTGTGTGGTCTCCTTGACAGAGACTTCCCTGCACATGTGGAGTGTGTGATCCAATTGTTGTTGGGTGTTGTTGGAGAGTCTCCACATCATCATGTCTTCCTGCAGTGCATCTTCCTGATGATCTGGAAGTAAACATTCCTGCGAGAAGCGACGCGGGTTTTGTTTGTGGTTCCTAAAGAACCCGAAACAACCACAACAACCCATCTCAGATTTGATTGATGGACAAAGATAGGAACCACCCCTTCTTCTTGAAGATCTTCACCTAAATAGCCCTCCTAAAAAGCACCAAATCCACAAACCCCTTGTCTATCTACCCATCTCTCTCTATTATCTCTATTATTTTTCAAAACAAAAAAAAAATCCACCGCTTCGAATCTAGCAGCACCACTGATAATGAATATGAACTGACTGCCGATGGTTGGTTACTGATGATGGGTGGTTCTCACCGGACCGGACTAGACCACACATAAGCTTTTCTAGGCTGCAACATACAAATAATAATAATAAGCCCATGGGCATACTCACCTCACATTCAGGTTTGGAATTGAATCGTCCATCATTATTTGCTCAAATTACACATACTATTCCTTTATATCAGCTAAACCCTAAACATTATATAGATATATGTAGAGAGACAAAGGAGGGATCCACTACCCTTCATTTTTGTTCACATCAATTTATCCTTGCTAATAACTTAAAATTTTAACTTTAAATGGAAAATCCAAATCCTAGATCTTGATCTAGGACTAATATTATCTATGTGTGTCAAAAAAAAGGGAGTCATTTGATATGAGAACAAGACATCAGGTTTGACCTTACCCTAAACCCTATATAGGTGAATTTACCAATGAGGTCAACCTCACTCAGGATTGAATGAGGAGCCATTAGAATTAAATCCAATCATTCATAAAACATTATCTTGTAGACAATTTAGAATGCTTTTATATTTGTGCAAATTATTTAGAGTAAAACAAAACTAACTCTTGTGTAACTTTCGTAAATCACGCAAATGTAAGCGTGGCAACTCATGTACAATAACAATTAGATTTAGAAAGTAAAATCTTTATTTTGCAGTACTCCTAATTAAAGTACTGTACCAATCCATGGTCTCTTATACATCTTATAAGTAGTCTCAAAATACGTCTTTACAAAAAAGAAAGCGGCAAACATGTCTGACGTTAGATACATCATTAAATCATGAAAAAATCTAATTAGTGTATTTCAATGTATCATTACCCTAAAGAAAAATTAATTTAGTGATTTGAGGAGGATATACGTCTCTCTTTCTATATATATAAATATATATAACCCAACAGCAATCGCTAATTATCACACGATTCCCAAACCCAAACACCAAAAGCAGGCCAAAAAAAGGTCTTCCATTGGCCGCCCATTGGTCCACAATACAACCCACGAAACCCCTAAAAAAACTAATAAGAAAAACACAAGCAAGAAAACGCACCAAATGAAGTCGAAGAGCAGAGATCTGGAACTTTCATTCACGATTTCTCTCGGAGAAAACCGCAGAACAAAACCTAATTTCTCTCGGAGTTTAGGGTTAGTGGTGGGGAAAGGAGTGGAGTCGTGGTGGGGACACGGTGGTGGGGGGACGGCGAAGTTGTCGAAGGATAGGGCAGAGGTAACTTATTTTAGGGTTTGTGAAGAGAGAAAGAAGTGGTGGTGCGTTGGAAGAGAGCGGTGGAGGGGACGAGTCGGGACTCTACACGGTCGTGGGCTTCTTAAACGGGTTGGACTCTAATCCAATCATGTTCTAACCCAATCTATTCACCTCGTATGCATTGTATTGTTTACCAACCAATTAGGACCTCTTTGTTCGTCAAGTCAACATATACTGCTTAAAAATAGATCTCAGGTGGTAGGACTACACATGAATGACCTGATTCACTATTTGTCGAGTAGTCGTTTCGTTAGAAACTCCTATTACAACGATATTTCTAGACTCAGGGGGTGAAATTTTGTGTCCGAAATCCGTCAATTCGTAATCGAAATCAAAAGATTTATTCGAGAAAAAAATCACAACCGAATTTGATAAACGAAGTGAATATGGATATTAGTACATCCGATTCGAATAATATCTATTTCGTATTTTATATACACATATAAATATAAATAATAATATATAAAACATATATGAATTAAATTATCTTATTTATAAGTGTCACGTCTATTTTTAGAATAGCCAGAAATTATCTTATTTATAAGGCTATAACCCAAAAGTACTCACCACCAGAGTTAACAAATTGGGTTGGTGAATAACTTTCCAGAGAGTCCCTAGGTGTTGATGTTTTGGTTGATAGATGCACATAGGATGACGGACTGACAAGAAATTATAAAGGGCTTCTGCAGCAACTTGGATGACAAATGCGCAATGCAGGAATAGATGGTCGTGCCTTTTTTGCCCCAACCCAAAGACACGTGTTGTTTGGATTCCGGGTGTTTTCCATCTGATGTTGCATTTTACCGGTAGGATATTTAGTGCGGTTTGCCAGAGGACGCGAGCAACTCACGGTAATAAGTGTCACGTCTATTTCTAGAAGGGCCGTGATACACGGACGCGCGCGTCCGTGACGCGTCTTACGTGGACGAGTTTCGATTTGATGAGTCAGCGTCCAGTCAGCTATATCTTCTGCGTGAGCTTTATTTTTTTGAAAAAAAGACGGCTGGTTGGGTGGGACGGTTCATTTCCCTAAATCACGATTAGACGGTTAGACTTCACGTACACCAGTAGAGTCTGTAGAGTATTCGAGTATCTGTCTGTCCAGTTTCCTAATTGGCCCTTCCTTATTTCATCTTCCCATCGAAAAATCGTCGTCCCATTTTGAGTCGAAGAAAAACCCAGACAAGGCAAAAATGGATTCTTATGTCCCTGAAACCTCCATCGCTCCTGAAATTCTAGCCGCGCAGGTCTCTCCTCAACCCGGATGTATTTTTTGTTGATTTTAGGGTTCAACATCGTCTTTTAATCTATATTTTTGTGGTTTCAGGGAAGCATGTACTACTTCCGCGAAACTAAGTGCGGTTTGACGGTCATTCACCGGCACTTCAGTCGGATGAAGGGGGAGGAGAAGAAGGTTTTCAAAGGGACGCCTTTCGATCACTTCCTCACTTTTCCTCACATGACAACTGATAATGAGATCCTACGTTGGTTCGTCGAACACTTCGACGAAATGTCACGGCTCCCGAACGCGACACAAAAGAGGTGATCTGGAGGGGGGACCTCTGCAATATAAGCCGTGAACATCTCAAGGAAATAATAACGCCAAAATCGGAATTCAGCAACGAAACCATGGACGCCCTAATCGAGGTACTGGTCAGAAGAGGAGGGCCGCAAAAGGTTGTTTGCATATCAACCTTCGAATCGGGAAGAATTGTGGAGGGACAGGGAGGAGACATAATGGAAGACTGTCTACTCCCCAAAATTCTAGGACTAAATGCGGTGAAGACCATCATCGCACAACCATGCTGGAAGTCTGGCCACTGGACTCTGTTCGTTGCCCACGAACCGAGATCAGAGTTCATTCAGTACAACAGTATATCCCATTCGTTGGGAAAAGGTGAAGATCCATCCAAGTGTGTCGGAATTCATGAATGCACATCATTTCAGTTGATGGAATTTTGGCGACGGTTGTTGATGGTCGATTGACCGCTGATAGTTGAGAGGAAGGCTAGCCAACGACAGCTAGCCGGGAGTAACGACTGCGGGACATACGTTTTGTACTGGATCAAGTGTTTGATGGTGAATGTTGATCCGACGAAGCCGAAGCATACCAAGGTTATCCACCGTGTAAGGGGCGAACTGGCTAACTGGTTACTTGAAGACTCTGGGGTGTGCGGTCAACAATAATCGGCCAAAAATAATTGAAACTTTTACTTTACACCATTGCTTAATTGTTACATAAACCATTGTTTTCATACCTTATACATGTTCAAATTACATAGACTATTTGTTAATTTTTATACGGTTGTTACGAACAATACATGGATGAATGATTAGTGTTGGGTTGAATGATTGGAACAATACATGGACAATTAGTGTTGGGTTGAACGATTTGAACAATCCGGACAGATATAACATGTAATCCTGACAGACATAAAACGTAAACCGGACAGACAAATTACGTAATCCGGACAGAGAAATAACGAAACCGGACAAACAAATTACGTAATCCGGACAGACATAACACGTAAACCGGACAGACAAATAACGTAATCCGGACAGACATATAACGTAATCCGGACAGACAAATAACATAAACCGGACAGGCGTAAAACGTAAACCGGACAGACATAAAACGTAAACCGGACAGACAAATAACGTAATCCGGACAGACCTATAACGTAAACCGGACAAACCCAAAACGTAATCCGGACAGACCTATAACGTAATCCGGACAGACGTACAACGTAAACTGGACAAGCGTAAAACGTAAACAGGACAGACATAACACGCATTCCGGACAGACCTATAACATAAACCGGACAGATATACCGCGTAATCCGGACATACCTATAACATAATCCGTCCAGACCTATAACATAAATCGGACAAACCTATAACATAAACCGGACAAACCCAAAACGAAATCCGGACAGACGAATAACGTAATCCGGAGAGACAAATAACGTAATCTGGACAGACATAAAACGTAAATTGGACAGACAAATAACATAAACCGGACAGACGTAAAACGTAAACCGGACAGACATAAAGCGTAATCCGGACATAATAATAAGTTTCAAGTTTTACATAGACTAATTGCAGCAAAGGATAAAATCAATAATCAAGGAGGAACTCCCTCGTAATACAAACTCATGTCCGAATCATTGAAGTCGTGATCCCCAGGTTTGGGTAAGACTGGGTGTAGCGACAATGGAGCCTTCTTCCTGATGATTCTCCTATCATTACTTTTAATTATTTTCTCAGTCAAAGAAATCCGTCGTTTGCTCGGCGGTCTGCCTTTCCGTCTTGTCTTATCCGGATTGAGAACGGATGTACCCTCCTGCCCAGGATCAGCTTGTTGCATACGTTCCTTAAGCAACTCAAGTGCCTTAACCGCATGAAGATATCTGTCGTGTGAGACGAAAGCGGCCTGGGCGATCCAAACCGCACGACCCATTATGTCGTCCTGGCGACGAAGCGCATCGTTCTCCGTCGTGCCATTTTGAAGGGAAAAATTGTCTCGATAGCTCCTTCGGATGTCCTTCCTCCATCTGTTGACGATGTAAGACTCGGGGAGCAACGCGTTGGGACGTAGTCGTGCAATAACAACATAAATGTGACAACAAAGGAGAGCGACGTGATCAAACATTCTGCAATTGCATAACCACTTCACATCTCTAATTTGCACTGCGAACCGTTTCGACAATGAGAGCATATGTGTCAATACATGTTCAGTCACATTGAAGTGGAATGTGTCCTCCTCGTTGAACTCGTCCGTGATATCGCAGTACATCATCTTTCCAATTTCTAATTGCACCTTCTTGAAGACCCCCACCGTATACAACTCACTCAATTGCCTCTCGAATGGATATTTCGAAATCAATTGTGGAGCCTTATGAAGACAATCGAAATCCGACTGAGCTTCCTTCTCATACTTGTGGCGGAGTGCGAGTTCGTATTGTTGAACGAACTGCTTAAGTGTCGTCCTAGATGTGAGGTACTTATCGAAGAAGGTGTTCATACTCTCACTTCTCTGGGTTGATGTCATTCCGGCGAAAAAACAATCTCGTGCAAATGCAGGTACCCAGTACTCTCGAATTGCATAAATGGATCGGAGCCAACTATTGTCGTGGAACTCGAAATCATCGAGAAAACCCTGCCACTTACGCTCAAATTCAGTCAGAGTCTTGGAATCGAATACACAGATTTTGAGCTCAAACAACGTATGCTCCCGGTACTTCGTGGGCAGCTTCACAGGCGCTTTATTCATTATGTGCCATATACAAAATCTGTGCCGCGCTTCAGGGAACACAGTCCTCACCGCCGCAGTTATGGCGCCACATTGATCTGTTATGATCGTCGGGGGGCTTATATCTGCACATAACGTAAACCAGATAAAAACATATGGTAATACGGACAGACATAAAATGTAAACTGGGCAGACATAAAACGTAAACCGGACAGTCATTAAACGTAAACCGGACAATCAAATTGTTGGCTTTTTGGCCATTTAATCTTAATTTTGATGATTAACAAACTACTATTATGCATAACTTCAATTACAACATCACACACATCATATTGTCAAATTGCATAGATATTGTGTATTCCTAACAATGTAGGTGATCAAACCAATGGACTAATCAACTTCAAGATCAAGGCTCAAGACTTGTAATCAAAGCTCAAGGACTTCATATGTAATTTTCCATTTATTTGAGTTATAGGATCAAATGTACACTTGATGCACAAAAGGATAAACTCGTCTATCTCGGTCGACCGTGACCTTATCGGTGTACCGAACCAGGTTCTCAACGGATAACCGAGTGTCTCTCGGTGAACCGTTCTCTATAGAGTCAGTAAACTCTTATCTCCTAGAACCTTTGTTTCGGTGTACCGAAACATAGTCGGTCAAATCCAATTCCGGAGCGGAAGATCATCCTCAAAGATTTCGAGTCGATTGGTTTCTCCACCTATTTCATGGTCGATAATCTTGGCATCTTCTTTCATGACAAACTTCTGGTCCCTTTCTCCGCGGAAGCTTGTCGTCAATTTTATGCAAATCTCCGGGAGACTACCGTTCTTGATGGTACTCAAGCGGCGCTAACAACCCAAGTCGATTCCATCTCCTTCACTCTCACTGCCTCTCTCCTCTCGGAGATCACCAGACTTCCTAGCGCCGAGGAGGACATTTACAATCTTTCTTGGGAGAATGTTTGTGGCTCTATGAGTCAATTTTTGGAGGTGACTCAACCGGAAGTTCCTCACGATGGCAAGCTTTCCATTCCTCATCTTCCGGTTGTTGGCCGTATTCTTTGCCACTTCATTTCCACCAACCTTTTTGTGCGCAAAGGGCACCACGACGAGCTTGGCCATCAAATGATGAAGTGCCTTTTCAACCTCTCTACCGGAACACGCACAAATTGGCCCTTGTTTATCATCAATCACATGATATACATTTCCCGGAAGTAGCGTAACTTTCTCCCTTTCCCCATGTTGATTTCGCTGGTCATTGATCACTTCAACATCCAATTCGACCGCGATCTCTTCAAATCATCCAAGACTGTCATCGACAAATACACTCTCAAAAGGATGCGCTCGGGGAAGCAAGCACATGTCGAAGAAGAAGTGGAAGACGACTCCTCTGAAAATGAGGATGATGATGTCTCCACCGATGCTCCACGTTGGTCTCCTCCTCCATACGATGACGAATCCTAATTGGGATCCTAGCTTGTCTCGTGGTCCACGGAGATACGTTCGTCCCGAATGGTCATCCGGCACCGATGCTCAATGGAACCAACCGACATGGGCCTATCGTCATGAGAAGCTCTTGGACCGGAATTGCGAAGAGATTCATGAAGTTCGGAGTTTAGTAAATCGTAACTATCAAGGTATTCAAGACTTCACAACCGACTTCCAATCCTTCCAATTGTCGACGTCGAATTTGCTGAACGAGATCAACAATCAAATTCGTGTGGTTGGAGACTCTCGTCAAGCCTTTCTCAACTCGCAAAATGAGATGATGGAGCTTCTTCGAAACATGAACAAGCCGGACAACTAGCCTATCTTTGTTGCTTGTTCTTGCTTCTTGTTGTTTGTTGTGTTTGTTTGATTTGTTATTTGCATATGTGTGTTTGCTTTTGCATTGGCTTTATGCCTTATCTTCCCTCTTAAGTAATGCAATTTCATTTTCATATTGTGTGTCTTTTTGTCCCAAACTTTCATTGTCATGTTCTTTTTGATGGGTGACAAAAGGGGGAGAACAAATGGATACAAATTGCCTAATTCATATATATGAAACTCATGCATTGAGTAAGGGGGAGTTAACATATCTTTTGCATATTGATAGGGGGAGCACTTACACAATTTGACATTAGTTTGTCATCATAAAAAAAAGGGAGATTGTTGGCTTTTTGACCCTTTAATCTTAATTTTGATGATTAACAAACTACTATTATGCATAACTTAAATTACAACATCACACACATCATATTATCAAATTGCATAGATATTGTGTATTCCTAACAATGTAGGTGATCAAACCAAGGGACTAATCAACTTCAAGATCAAGGCTCAAGACTTGTAATCAAAGCTCAAGGACTTCATATGTAATTTTCCATTTATTTGAGTTATAGGATCAAATGTACACTTGATGCACAAAAGGATAAACTCGTCTATCTCGGTCGACCGTGACCTTATCGGTGTACCGAACCAGGTTCTCAACGGATAACCGAGTGTCTCTCGGTGAACCGTTCCCTATAGAGTCAGTAAACTCTTATCTCCTGGAACCTTTGTTTCGGTGTACCGAAACATAGTCGGTCAACCGTCTCCTAGAGTCAGTAGAAAACTTGATCTCCTGGAATCCTTGTTTCGGAGTACCGAACCTTATCCGATCGACCGTGTCCCCATTCCCATTAGCTTCGAATAATTCCCTGGACATCTCTATTCGGTCTTCCGAAGAGAGATCGGTCATCCGACCTTCTATGTGTCTTTAGGCCTAAACCGACTTCATCTTATTGGCCCACGTGGCACAACTAACTCCACTAGACTTATATTTTGTCGTTTAACCACTTCCTTTGAAACATCCATACCGGTCGACCGATGGAGCTTCGGATTACCGAAGTGTTATATGTTATATCGTAACGGCTATTTTTCCATGTAATATTTCGACCGTTATCGATAAACCAATTTCCCATACAATGTCAGCCGAAAACCCGCACATGTATCGGTCAACCGAACATATCACGGTCTACCGAACATGTTCACCGAGTCGCACCAAATCTTTACTGTCCACTCTTGAACGGTGCACCGAAGTGATCTCGGTCAACCGAAATTAATTATCCGATATTAGGAAATAGTTCGGGAAATAGTTACTGGAAATAGTAATCTTCGGACGATCGTGTTTCCAACGGTCGACCGAATCTGTCTCGATTTCTGCCCGAGCTTAAGTCACATCTTGTTTTCCTTTGGTCCAATCCTCACCAACTTACCATAATGGTTCTATTTGTTTTGAAGGCTATATAAGCTTCACTTAAGAGACACATTCATTACCTTACTTGCAAAATATCAATCTTATTCTTGTGCTCTCAATCTTCAAGCCTTCAAAGCTCCACCAACTCTCATACTTCCACTAAATTCACTCCAAGCTTAAATCATATCCTTGAGTGCATTCAAGTTAGAGTTCAACAAACACTTTCAATTTCCATTGTGTTGTAAAGCTTCGAGGAAGCACCCTCTCGGGTTGTGAGAGGAGATCCGAGCAAGGCGAGGGTGTTCGCAAGGCTCCGATTGTAAGAGGGTTTATCTTCGACCCGGAACGAAGATAATAGTGAATTCTCGAGTAGGGATCGGAGGATCGATCGGAACTTGAGGAGAGGACTAGATCACGGTGGTGTGATCGAACCTCTATAAATCTCCGGAATCATCTTGTGGTTTGCATTTTTTCCCTTATTGTTTTAATTGTGCAATAGTTTAAGAAAATTAGGAGATAATCTATTCACCCCCCTCTAGATTAGTGACCGATTAACTTACATTTGGTATCAGAGCATAGGTTTACTCATCTAATCCATTTAGCCATGGAGAGTAGCACTAATCAACTTAGAGAAGGATTATCTACCACTAGACCCCCTTTGCTTACCGGAAATAATTATGCACATTAGAAGAATAGAATGAGAATCTACATCCAATCAATTTCCTTAAAAATGTGGATATTCCTTGGTAGTAAATATGTTCCACACATTAGTGAACAATTAGCAACATTAACCGATGATATAATTGCTAATGCCGAGATGAATGCAAAACTCATGAACATATTTGCTTGTGGAGTAGATACTCAAGAATATGGTAGGATTAGCGGATGTGATACTGCTTATGAGATATGGAAATTACTTGAATCTCATCATGAAGGACCATCTACAGTGGTGTTTGAGGGCAGGACTGAGGTCAACTGGGAGGAATTCCTACAGGAGTTCAATGAGCAGTATTTCCCACAGCATGTCAGAGACAGGAGGAGAGAGGAGTTTATGACCCTCGAGCAGGGAAAGGCGACCCTGGCTGAGTATACCTGGAGGTTTAACACGCTGAAACGTTACTGTCCGGAGATTTGTGTGACGCCGCTGCAGAGAGCGAGGAAGTTTATACGGGGGCTGAGGAAGCACCTTCGTACTCAGGTGACCTACAGTATGCCACAGACACTGGCCGATGCCGTGAGATTTGCGACGATCATTGATCAGGATTACCAGCAGAATTATGTTGAGGCCAGGAGAGCTCCGGGGAAGGTCAGTGGACGTCCGGGTGCTTCGTTAGTAGGGAACCCGGGCAAGAGGCCCCGGATCGGAGGAGGTGGATCATGCCAGCCTGAGGCGTGCAGAGGTTGTGGTAGAGTTCACTCCGGAGAGTGTTGGGGCCGGGGAGTTTGTCACGGGTGTGGCAAGCCAGGCCACTTTGTGCGAGATTGCCCGAGTGGGCCAGGCGGGTCCAGCAGGCATTCAGGGCCGCCAACAGCAGGCAGAGGTGGAGGTCGCCGACCTTTTGCACCGCCACAACAGGGTCAGAGGACTGGACGGGTCTTTACCATCCAGGCGGATGAGGCGAGAGACGCCAGCACGGTGGTGTAAGGTACGCTCTTTGTTGATGGGTTGAGTGCGAGAGTGTTGTTTGATTGTGGGGCTACACACTCGTTCATCTCGGAGCGATTTGCAAGCGTGTTGGGCCGTACCCCTGCGATGTTGACTGCCACATTGGAAGTCAGCACACCCTTGGGTCTGGTGGGCATTGTGGGGAGCTTCGTCCCCAGCGCCACGATTGTTTCGGAAGATCAGGAGTTTCCGGTTGACTTGATCTTGTTGCCGATGGAGGACTTCGACGTTATACTGGGGATGGATTGGCTATCCCAGTACGATGTGCGAGTGTTGTGCCGGGAGAAGAAGATTATGATCCCGAGGAAGGGTCTACCTGATGTGCTGATCAGGGGGACGAAGGATAGAGGAGGCAGAGTGGTCGTATCGGCAGTGAGGGCACAGAAGTTGTTGCTGCAGGGTTGCAGAGCTTTTGTGGCCACTTTGGTAGTTCCATATCCAGAGGCAACGAGATTGGAGGACATTGAAATTGGTCAAGAGTTTCCAGAGGTATTTTCCGACGATGTCTCCGGGTTGCCGCCTCACAGAGAGATTGAGTTTGGGATCGATTTGGTAGTTGGGACTACGCCGCAGTCGAAGGCGCCATATCGGATGACACCTGCTGAACTGGCATAGCTGAAGAAGCAGTTGCAGGATTTGATGGATACGGGATTTATCCGCCCCAGTGTCTCACCTTGGGGAGCACCAGTACTCTTCGTGAAGAAGAAGGATGGATCGCTGCGGATGTGTATTGATTACAGGATGCTGAACAAGGTTACCGTCAGGAATCTGTATCCCTTGCCCAGGATCGAGGACCTGTTTGACCAGTTGCAGTCAGCGCAGGTGTTCTCGAAGATTGATCTGCGATCCGGTTATCATCAGTTGAGGATCAGAGAGGTAGATGTGCAGAAGACAACTTTCAGGATGAGGTACGGGCATTACGAGTTTCTGGTGATGTCGTTCGGGTTGACGAACGCGCTTGCAGCTTTTATGGATTTGATGAACAAGACGTTCAGTCGGTACCTCGACCGGTTTGTGATTGTCTTCGTGGACGATATTTTGGTTTACTCGCCAGATGTGGAGCAACATCGAGAGAACTTGAGAGTTGTACTTGGCATTTGCGGGATCAGCAGTTATGTGACAAGTGTTTGAAGTGCGAATTCTGGCTGAGCAGTGTCGCATTTTTGGGACACATTGTGTCGGGAGCTGGGATTTCAGTAGATCCAACGAAGGTTGAGGCCGTTACGCAGTGGAGAGCCCTGACGAGTGTGACGGAGGTCAGGAGTTTTGTGGGTCTAGCGGGTTATTATCGCCGTTTTATCCAGGATTTCTCGAGGTTGGCTTCGCCGTTGACGGCTTTGACGCGGAAGGGCGTCGAGTTCGTGTGGTCCCAGAAGTGCGAGGACAGTTTCTAGGAACTGAAGAGTCGGCTGACGACTGCTCCAGTTCTGACACTTCCCAGTGGCAGTGGTGGGTTTGTGATTTACAGTGACGCGTCAGGCGTTGGACTGGGATGCGTACTCATGCAGCACGGGCAGGTGGTTGCATATGCTTCGAGGCAGTTGAAGGTGCACGAGAGGAACTACCCCACTCATGATTTGGAGTTGGCGGCAATCGTGCATGCGTTGAAGACTTGGAGGCACTACCTGTATGGCGAGCGATTCGAGGTGTTCACTGATCATCAGAGCCTGAAGTATTTGTTTTCGCAGAAGGAGCTGAATATGAGGCAACGTAGATGGCTCGAGCTGATTAAGGATTATGATTTCACCATCTAGTACCATCCGGGGAAGGCGAATTCGGTTGCTGATGCTTTGAGCAGGAATGTGGAGGTTACCGCAGCAGGTCTTTGTATCGAGGAGTGGAAGCTGCTTGAGGTGTTGACCGAGTGGAGACCGTTCACTGATGAGTCGCGAGGTGCGGTGATTGCCGGGCTGAAAGTGGAGCCACAGTTGGTCCCGAGTATCGTCCAGGCTCAGAGTGCTGATGATGAGTTAGCTGGGTTGTTACAGTTAGCTGTCAGAGATGAGTCAGACTTCAGTATTGGAGTTGATGGTGGGCTGAGATTCAGAGGTCGTGTCTGGGTGCCGAAGGGAGGAGATCTGAGGAAGGATATTCTAGAGGAGGCGCACAGATCTCGTTATTCGATCCACCCGGGCAACACGAAGATGTATAGAGATCTTCAGAGGAATTTCTGGTGGAAGAGGATGAAGACGGAGATCGCAGAGTTCGTTGACAGATGTCTGATTTGTCAGTAGGTGAAGATTGAGCACCAGAGACCTGCAGGGCTGATGCAGAGGATCGAGCTTCCAGAGTGGAAGTGGGAGCACGTGACAATGGATTTTGTCACCGGGCTGCCAAGGACGAGAGGATTCCATGACGCGATTTGGGTTATAGTCGATCGACTGACCAAGTCGGCACACTTCTTAGCTATTCAGACCACTTTACCTCTGGAGGGTCTAGCCAAGTTGTACATTGAGGAGATTGTCAGACTTCATGGAGTGCCCGTGAGTATTATTTCAGATCGAGATCCGAGGTTCACTTCCAGATTCTGGAGGAGTTTGCAGCTGGCCTTGGGGACTCGGTTGAAGTTCAGTATGACATTTCATCCGCAGACAGACGGTCAGTCTGAGAGGACCATCCAGACACTAGAGGATATGTTGCGAGCTTGTACGCTGGATTGGGCAGGTCATTGGGATGAGCATCGGCCGTTGATTGAGTTCGCCTACAACAACAACTACCATTCGAGCATTGGGATGACACCGTACGAGGCCCTGTACGGGAGGCCGTGTAGATCACCGGTATGCTGGAGTGATGTAGGCGAGAGACAGCTAGTTGGTCCTGAGATTGTGCGGATGTACTATAAGAAGGTTTATGTGATCAGGCAGAGACTAGCGACAGCTCAGAGCAGGTAGAAGAGCTACGCGGATAGGCGTATTCGAGAGCTGAGGTTTGAGGAAGGTGACCATGTCTTCCTGAGGATTTCGCCATCACGAGGAGTAATGAGGTTCGGGAAGAAGGGGAAGCTCAGTCCGAGGTATGTCAGACCGTTTGAGATTCTCGAGCGGATTGGAGAGGTTGCCTACAGGGTTGCACTGCCGCCGCAGTTTTCGGGTCTTCACAACGTCTTCTATGTTTCGATGTTGAGGAAGTACGTAGCAGATCCTTCTCACGTGATTCAGTTGGAGGTTCCAGAGATCCGTCAGGATTTGTCTCTCGAGGAGAGACCGGTTGAGATTGTGGATCGGATGGAGCATCAGTTGAGGAGGAGGAGGACCATTCCGATGGTGAAGGTCAGGTGGCAGCACCACATTGAGCGAGAGGCCACTTGGGAGATTGAGGAGGAGGTCCGGAAGGAGTTCCCGGAGTTATTTGGTGAGTTCGGTCTTAATTTCGAGGACGAAATTCTTTTAGGAGGGTGGATTGTAGGATTCTATCCTAATCCTAATCCTAATCCTAATTGAGTGGTTATTGATGTTTAGGTGGTGATTAGGGGGAGATGAAGATGGACGGTTGGGATTGAAGATGGTTGGATGAGTGGTGGAGATGGATGGATTGGAATGCATGGTGAGGATTTGATTGGGGAGATATTTATTGGTTTTCCTCTCTCTCTCTCTCTCGCGATTCTCTCTCTCCTGCAGTGGTGCTCCGGCGTGGTGGTGGTGGAGTTCTCCGGAGAGTTGGGGTGATCGGAGTTGTTGTGGTGGCCGGAGGTGAGTTGTGGTTTTGCTAACCCATCCCTCACGTTTTCCTTTCTCTCCCTCGACCTTACTTGTGTTATGTGATTGTGGTGGTAGAGGTTGGTGGAGGTGTTGGAGTGCTCAAGTGTGTCGAGAAGAGGTGATCATCGTTTAAGCGAGGGGTTCGTTAACGGATCGTGAATTCGGGAGACGTGCTCGTGGAGGCATCGTCGTGGTTCTTCTAAGGTTTCTTCAAACCTTCTGGTATGTCAAGGTCGCTCACTTAATTATCGTGAGTATTTGGAAGTCGACGGTAGGTCTTTCAGCTCGTCGCAAGTAAACGTGCAGCAGATTTCACTGCATGTTCGGTCGACCGGTTGGTGCAAACGATCGACCGTTCGTGAAGAGAATTCGAGTTCTGCCTCATATCGGTCGAACGATGCCCTTGGGGTGGTCGATCGATCGTGCGTAGGAGGCAAGCCTGGTGAGATTCGGTCGACCGGGTCCCCTTTGCCGGTCGACCGTGTGCACTGTCATAGGTCGGTTGGGGGCGTTGACCATCTAAATGGTCGACCGCTCGTTGACTTCGTCCGACCGTGACTTAAGTGAGAATAGTGGTCGGTTCGACCGAAGGTGGTTTCGGTCTACCGGACTTGTGTGCTGAGCGTGGGGAACACTCTGGTGGAATTCGGTCGACCGAGGAGGGCTCAGCGTTCGACCGGATTCGTGGTAAGTGAGAGGGATTATTCCCTGGAGGAATTTGGTCGACCGAGGAGTGCTCGGAGTTCGACCGATTGGTCATTTTGTTCGTTGAACCTGGGAGTTGACCATCTAAACGGTCAACCGTCCCGTGATTTGGGTTCGACCGAACGAGTGTGGCATGGGGAAATCAGTCGACCGAGTGAGTGCCGGTCGAGGTGATTTGCCCTGTATTTGCTTGATTCGGTCGACCGGGACTTTTGGTTCAGTCGACCATTTGTGTCCAATTTTGCACTATAGAGGTGTTGTTGTTGTGGTCGTCCGTGTGGGGCGAGTTGTGGTGCCGATGTTCTTCCGGCAAGTGTGCTAGGGTGCACGAGTGTTGCGGTGGTTGGTTGAAAAAGACCTGGAGCCTCGTAACTGTGTGAGAGCTGCGGTTGGTTGAAAAAGACCTAGAGCCCAGCTAGTCTGTGCGGGGTTGGTTGAAAAAGATCTGGCGCTCCGTAGTGCGTTCAAGTTGGCTGAAAAAGGTCTGGAGCCTGAGCAGGGACCGCGTGTAGGGGTTGGTTGAAAAATACCTGGAGCCCTTGGACGTTTGGGTTGGTTGAAAAAGACCTGGAGCCCTTGGTCGTGTCGTGGTAGCTGCGGTTGGTTGAAAAACCTGGAGCCCAGCTTGGCGACGAGTGTGGGTTGCGGTGGTTGGGTGAAAAAGCCCTGGAGCCCCGTGACTGTGGTGTGTGCTGTGGTTGGGTGAAAGAGTCCTAGAGCCCAGTCTGTTTGAGATGCTTTTCCTATTTTGTAGAATTGCATGTTAGGGTGTCTTTCATTTCATGTATTGTAGAGTTTGACATATGGGGTTTCCTTCTGGAAACTCAGACATTGTTGCATGTTTACTTTCAGGCCGTGATCCGCGATAGGGGGTGGTGACCGAGGAGAGGAGCACTGCTACCGGATCCAGCTTTCTCTCAGTTGAGGTCGAGTGATTATTGCTTCCATTTGTATAGTCTTTTGATGTAATCACAACTTTTGAAATACTCTGATGTTCATATATATATATATATTATATTGGTGCACCTGTGTTCAGTATTTGCGTAATATCCTCTGTTGATTGTGTGTTATCAAAAATTTTAATTTTTCCGCTGTGTTGAGGATGTTACAGTACATTACTGAATTTCCAATCTGGAGCCAACCAAAATCTTCTGCTGAGCTTTGACAATATCAACTGTGGTGTGTTGTTGATCCCTTGATTCGAGCCTCTTGAAAAGAATGCACTCTTTTGATATCCTGAGTAGTAGTGTAGATGAGTCCATGATCCAAATTTGAATGGTTAAACCCTAGCTGCAAACAAATTATTATGACAAGTATCATATTGTTCTTTATCAAAGAGAAATTAATTGAACTTAAAGGAGAAGAGACAACCTTTATCTGACCAAGCCAACTTAAGGAGTTGCTTGATCAGTTCTTTTTCTGCAAATTGTGGTTATTCCATTCTGCTACACTAGGTGTCTAGTGAGTAGGTTGTTTGAGCTCTTCTTGATTACCACATTTTTCTTTATGTCCTGAGATTAGGGTTGTAAATGGGTAATGTCAAAACCGTTTAACCACCCTAACCGAACGGACAAGTAGAGCCACAAGTTGTAAAAATCATAACCGTTTAATAAATGAGCGGATAAGGGTTGTGAAAATCATAACCTTTTAATAAATATGCGGGTAAGGGTACATGATTTCACCTATCCGTTTTACAGTTTAACCGCGAAACATAATGAATATATATATGTATAATATTTTGTTATATACTATATACATATATTTTTGTATTATTATTTTCAAAGATATCATTACTCGTTGTGTGTGGATGTTTCATGTTGTTTCATATGAATTTGTGGATGTTTAGATTATGGATATTTAGAGATTTTGATGATAAATATATGAATGTTTGATGTTAAATATTGTAAGTATTATAAGTTTAGTTTGTTATCCGTTTATTCATTTGACATATTTTTTCCATTTAACTATTTTTTACCCAATTCTTATATCGATTTTAGTATCCATTAAGTTTTAACAAAAACTGTTTAATTATATAAAACGGGTAGGGTTATGGGTAGAGGTAAAAATAAATGAGTTTCTAACCAAAACCGAGAACCGTTTAATTAGGAGGGTAATGTCACGAGTAAGCCCTATAACCGCCCATTTACAACCCTACCTGAGATCTATTTTGCTTCAATTGTGCAGCAGGAATCAGTCCACCTTCTTCTTGATTTGCTATTGGGTTTGAATGATTAATTTCTGGGTAAGAAATTATGTATCTCACTGTATAAACAACCTATTTGCTTGACTCGAGAACTGTATTCCAATCGGTGATATTTCTGGTGAATTAAATAGTGGCTGCAAGTCCAAGATGAAAAAGGTAAACAAATGTGTGCGAGGAGAGATACTTATATTGTGCATAATTTGATAAAATACAAATACTACACGAAATCTTATGAAAACACTCAGGGTTTTGAAATTCATAATATTTTTTTATTTTTTAAGAGGTCTAACCATACTTACAAATATTTACGATGAAATTGTTAAACATGCGTGTGTGAAGTGAAATATTTAAATTTTGCACCTTTTGATATACTTGAAAGGCTATTACATAATTTGATAAAAACAAACATGTTAAAAAAAAATCAAAATTCTGGATATTTCTTTAGTTTTTCAGAGATATGATGATACTGATGAATATTTTAAGATGAAAATGGTAAACCAATGTGCGTGAAACGAAATACTTAGATTTTGAATAATTTGAGAAATCCAAAAATTTGACAAAAACACTTAGTTCTTTAATTTCTTATTAATTTCTTTATTTTTTTAGCCTTCTGATTATACAAACGAATATTATAAGATGAAAAATTGAAACATATGCTTGTCGGTGAGAGATATTTAGATTTTTCATTTTTGATAAAATGCAAATTCTATAACTCACGAAATTTAACAAAAGCACTCACTTATTTTAACTTATTACTATTTCTTAATTTTTTTAGCGTTCTAAAGATACAGATGAATATTATAAGATAAAAATGTTAAACATATGCTTGTCAGATAGAGATATTTAGATTTTTCATTTTTGATAAAATCCAAGGCTATAACTCACGAAATTTGACAAAAACACTCAGTTTATTTAAATTCTCACTATTTCTTTATTTTTTTGGCATTCTGATTATACAAAAAATATTAAAAGATGAAAATGTTAAACATATTCTTGTCGGAGAGCGATATTAGATTTTTCATTTTTGAAAAAATCCAAATGCTATTAACTCACTAAATGTGACAAAAAGACTCAATTTCTTTAAATTCTTACAATTTCTTTATTTTTTAGCATTCTGACCGTACAAAGGAATATTATAAGGTGAAAATGTTGAACAAATGCTCATCGACAAAGATACGCAGATTTTTAATTTTTGATAAAATTCAAAGACTATAGCTCACGAAATTTGACAAAAACAATCCATCTTTCAAATTCTTACTTTTTTCCTTTTGTTTTTAACGTTCTGAAGATACAAATGAATATTATAAGATGAAAATGCTAAACATATGCTTGTCGGAGAGACATATTTAGATTTTTTATTTTTGATAAAATCCAAACAGTAGCTCAAAAAATTGACAAAAACAATCTGTTTTTAAAAAAACTACTATTTCTTTATTTTTTTAGCGTGTTGATGATACAAACAAATATTATAAAATGAAAATATTAAATATATCCTGTCCGAGAGGGATAACAAAATTTTACAAAAAACCTCACCTATTGATATTCTTATTATTTCTTAAATTGTTTTAGCGCAATGATGATTCAAACAAATATTATAAGATGAAATTGTTAAACAAATGCTTGTCGACGAAGATATTTTGAATTTTCATTTTTGGTAAAATTCAAAGCTATAACTCACGAAATTTGACAAAAACACTCAGTTATTAAAATCTTACCATTTCATTATTTTTTAAGCGGTATGATGTTACAAACAGATATTATAAGATGTAAATAGTATATGTCTGTCGGAACGAGATATTTAGATTTTTCATTTTTGATAAATCCAAAGGCTATAGCTCACGAAATTTGATAAAACCACTGAGATATTGATTTTTTTACTATTTTTCTATTTTTTTAGGGTTCTGATGACACAAATGAATGTTATAAGATGAAAATTTGAAACATATGCTTCTCGGATAAAGATATTTTGATTTTCTATTTTTGTTAAATCCAAAAGTTATAGCTCACGGAATTTGACAAAACACTCACCTATTGAAATTCTTACTATTTTCTTTATTTTTTTAGCATTATGATGATACAAATGAATATTATAAGATGAAAATGTTAAACAAGTGCTTGTCGATAGATATTTAGAATTTTAATTTTTGATGAAATCCATTGTCTATAGCTCACGAAATTTGGCAAAAACACTAAGTTATAAGATGAAAATGTTAAACATATGCTTGTCTATAACTCCGTTTTTGAAAGTCTAACTATTTCCTTATTTTTTGAGGTTTGATGATACAAATTAATGTTATATGATGAAAATGTTAACATATGCTTATTGACAGAGATACTTAGATTTTTTATTTTAGATAAAATCCAAAGACTATAGCTCACGAATTTGAATAAAACACTCAGTTTCTTTAAATTCTTATTATTTCTTTATTTTTTTAGCATTCTCATTATACAAATTAATATTATAAAATGAAAATGCTAAACTTATGCTTGTCGGAGAGAAATATTTTCATTTTTTATTTTTGATAAAATCCAAATGTTACAACTCATGAAATTTGACAAAACAATCCATACTTTAAATTCTTACTATTTCTTATTTTTTAGCGGTTTGATGATAGAAACAAATTTTTTAAGATGAAAATGTTAAAAATATGTTTGTCGGCGGAGAAATTTAGAATTTTTCATTTTTGATAAAATCCAAAGCTCACGAAATTTAACAAAAAACACTAAGTTATTAAAATCTTGCCATTTTCATTATTTTTAAGCAGTCTGATGATACAAGCGAATATTATAAGATGTAAATGTTAAACATTTGCTTGTCGAAGAGAGATATTTAGATTTTCATTTTTGATAAATCCAAATGCCATAACTCACGAATTCGATAAAAACACTAAGTTATTGAAAATTCCTACTATTTCTTTATTTTTTTAGCGTTGTGCTGATACAAACGAATGTTATAAGAAGAAAATTTGAAACATATGCTTGTCGGAGAGAGATATTTAGATTTTTCATTTTTGATAATTCCAAAAGTCGCTCACAAAATTTGACAAAACGCCCACTTATTGAAAATCTTACTATTTGCTTTATTTTTTGCGGTCCGATGATACAAACAAATATTATAAGATAATAATGTAAAACATATGCTTGTCGAAAAAGATACTTAGAATTTTTATTTTTGATAAAATCCAAAGGCTAGTTCATGTAATTTGACAAAAAACACTCAATTATTGAAAAATCTTACTATTTCTTTATTTTTTTTGGCGTTCTGATGGTACAAACAAATATTATAGGATGCAAATTTGAAACATATGTTTGTCGAGAGAGATATTTAGATTTTTCATTTTTGATAAATCTAAAAGTTATAACTCACAAAATTTGATAAAAACACCCAGTTATTGAATTTTTTTACTATTAATTTAATTTTTTAGTGTTCCGATGATATAGACGAATGTTATAGAGATGAAAATTTGAAACATATGCTTGTCAGAAGGTGATATTTAGATTTTTCATTTTTTATAAATCGAAAAGCCATATAGCTCACAAAATTAAACAAAAACACTCACCTATTGATATTCTTTTAATTTCTTTACTTTTTAGTGTTATGGTGATACGAACAAATATTATAAGATGAAAATGTTAAACAAATACTTGTCAAAAGAGACACGAAGATTTTTAATTTTTGATAAAATCTAAAGTCTATAGTTCACAAAATTTGTCAAAAATACATAGTTATTAAAATCTTATCATTTCATTTTTTTAAGTGGTCTTATGATACAAACGAATATTATAAGATGTAAATGTTAAACATATGCTTGTCGAAGAAAGATATTTAGATTTTTCATAGTTGATAAATCCAAATGATACAACTCACGAAATTTGATAAAACCACTCAGATATTGAAAATTCTTCGTATTTCTTTATTTTTTTAGCATTCTAATGACTCAACCGAATGTTATATGATGAAAATTTGAAACATATGCTTCTCGGAGAGAGACATTTAGATTTTTTATTTTTGATAAATCGAAAGGTTATAACTCCCAAAATATGATAAATACACTCCGTTACTGAAATTCTTACTATTTCTTTATTTTTTTAGCGTTCTTATGATACAACCAAATATTATAGGATAAAAATTTGAAATAGATGCTTGTCGAAGAAGGATATTTAGAATTTTCTTCTTTGATAAAATCCAAAGGCTTATCTCACGAAATTTGTCAAAAAGACTGAGTTTCTTTGATTTCTTACTATTTCTTTATATTTTAGCGTTCTTATGATACAAAGGAATATTATAGGATAAAATTTTGAAACAAATGCTTATTGGAGAAGGATATTTAGATTTTTTATTTTAGATAAAATCCAAAGACTATATCTCACGAATTTGACAAAAGCACTCAATTTCTTTAAATTCATACTATTTCTTTATTTGTTTTAGCATTCTGATGATAAAAATTACTAATATAAAATGAAAATGCTAAACTTATGCTTGTGAGAGAGAGATGTTTTGATTTTTAATTTTTGATAAAATCCAAATGCTATAACTCACGAAATTTGACAAAACAATCCATCCTTTAAATTCTTACTATTTCTTATTTTTTAGCGGTCTGATGATATAAACAAATTTTTTAAGATGAAAATGTTAGACATATGTTTGTCGACAGAGAAATTTAGAATTTTTCATTTTTGATAAAATCCAAAGGCTATAGCTCACGAAATTTAACAAAAACACTAAGTTATTAAAATCTTACCATTTCATTATTTTTAAGAAGTCTGATGATACAAGCAAATATTATAATATGTAAATGTTCAACATATGCTTGTCGAAGAGAGATATTTAGATTTTTTATTTTTGATAAATCCAAATGCCATAGCTCATGAAATTTGACAAAAAATTGAAATAGATGCTTGTCGGAGAAAAATATTTAGATTTTTCATTTTTGATAAAATCCAAAGGCTTATTTCACGAAATTTGCCAAAAAACACTCACTTTCTTTAATTTCTTACTATTTGTTTTTATTTTTTAGCGTTCTTATGATATAAAGGAATGTTATAGGATAAAATTTTGAAACAGATGCTTGTTGGGGTAGGATATTTAGATTTTTAATTTTTTATAAAATCCAAAGGCTAGCTCACGAATTTGACAAAAGCATTAAGTTTCTTTAATTTCTTACTATTTCTTTATTTTTGTAGCATTCTGATGATAAAAATTAATATTTAAGGTTTAGGGTTTTTGAGGTTTAGGATTTTTAGGGTTTAAGGTTTTTTAGGGTTAGGGTTTAATGTTTTTTAGGGTTTAAGTTTTAGGGATTAGGGTTTGTGGTTTAAGGTTTTAGGCTTGCAGGGCTTAAGGTTTTGGGTTTAGGGTTTTTTAGGATTTTTTAGGGTTTAAGGTTGGGTGTTTAGGTTTTAGGGTTTCAGGTTTAGGGTTTTAGGTTTTAGGGTTTTTACGGTTTAGGGTTAGGGTTTAAGGTTTTTAGGGTTTAGGGTTTAGGGTTAGGGTTTAGGGTTTACGGTTTTAAGATTTAGGGTTTTTAGGGTTTAGGGTTTAGGATTTTTAGGGGTTTAGGGTTTTTAGGGTTTAGGGTATTTACGGTTTAAGGTTTAGGGTTTTAGGGTTTAGGGTTTAGGGTTTTTCGGGTTTAGGGTTTTTAGGGTTTATGGTTTAGGGTTTATTTAGGGTTTAGGGTTTATTTGGGGTTTAGGGTTTAAGGTTTATTTAAGGTCTAGGGTTTAGGTTTAGGGTTTAGGTTTTTTTTAGGATTTAGGGTTTAGGGTTTAGGGTTTAGGGTTTATTTAGGTTTAGGGTTTAGGGTTTAGGGTTTAGGGTTTTTTTTTTCCACAACTATCACCTTTTCATTTCTTAGCAAAAGAAATTACATGTGTAGCATTATTTAGTGTGTGGGTCATAGAAGCCCAACACTTGATGTATGTGTAACTGTATAAAAAAGAGAACTATTCTAGTGGGCTCGTAGGCCCAATGTCTAATGCTTATAATTGTTTATTCTATTTTATTCCACTATTGGGCCTATTGGGTTTCTGGTGGCTAAAAGAAAATGTGAGTGGGTTAAGTCCACTCACATTTTCTTGGCTGTTTACTTGGCTGCTCTTGAAGTTTCACCTGTTTGCAAAACTGCATCAAATTCAGAATTTAATCCCTGCATCACTTGAGATTTTTACCTGTAATCTTCAAAGCTAAAATGAACTCTTGCGCATATGAAGTCTTTGAGATCTTCTAGGCTCAACTTGCACGTGTAGTGGAGTTTTCAACATTTCTTTCAAAGAAATTTCTGGCTCATACTCGCTTTCCTCTTGATTTCCTTTTGCATTGTCTTGATATGATTCATCACTTTCAAATTCTTCTGCTTCTTTTTCTTCTTGCTGCAAATCAGATTGTGTAGTATCCGATTTTTCCATTTCCTTGTCTAATTCTGACTCTCCTTTCTCTTCAGCTGCATCCATTTTTTTCCAAAAAATATGTTGTTTTCTTGCTTCTACAATGGCTGCCTTCTTTTTCATATTATTTTCTTTCATGAGTCGTGTAACTTCTCCTTCCAAGTCAACCTCTTCTCTCCTTCCTTGTATTTTGACAAATTGAGTGGTAGAATAGCTGACATCATCATCTTCACTAGTGTTGACCCTAATAATTCTTTTGTCCTTTTGTTTTCGTCTTTTACTTCTTGTGCTTGGTGTGGAAAAAATCCCACTCTTGCTTTTTCTGTCCTTGTGTGCAGCATAATATTCTTGCTCAAGTAATTCTTCCTTTCTTGGTGTATGTTCCTTTTCCTCAGATGTTTCTCCCTCTTCCACATGAGTATTAAATGCACACATGGGATGATACTCCAAAGCCTTTGCAGACAAGGATGGTGTCCTACTCCTTTTTTCCTTTGGGAGTGAAGGCTGTGATGGAGATGTTGCAATCCTTGGTTCGGTTGCTAATTGGGAGACAACTTGTTCTGCCATTCTTTGTTCCATTGCTGCCACTTTTTCTCTTTTGGCTTTAAGAGTTTTTCCTGAAATTTTATCTGCACTTTGAATTTCAGCAATAATGCTGTGCTCTACTCCAGCATTGATATATTCAAATTTTCTTTCAGCTTGCTTGTTTTTGGGTGTTGTTTCATCCACAATGATTTCTTCTATTTTTCCATCCTCATTCTCAGCATGTAAGCCCTGAACAGAGTTTTTTAATTGCATTTGTCTACCTTCTTTCTTGCTAGGTTCTGCATTTTGAACTTCAGTAGTTTCATCCTTCTGCATGGGTTTAGTATTTTTGCTGGTCTGGTTTTCTGCAAGTTTGAATTCCTCCAAAGATGGCATTACTTTAGGCTTCCAAATTTGTTTAGGTTGCTCCACCCCTTGGGTCAAAATAATTTTCCTCTTAACATTATTGTGCTGACTGACTTGAACCTCTTTTTCCTTTTCTTCATGTTCTTGCTGCAACCTACATTTGGCTTGGATGTGTCCCACTCTTTGACAATAAGTACAGAAGATGGGCACATGATTATAGATGACAGTTTGTCTGTGGAATTGAACTCCATTCTTTATATTGATGTGGTCGGGCATGGGTTTTGAAAGGTCCATTTCCACACATATTTGACAAACACCTGGTCTTGTGAATTCAGTGACATCTTTGGAGCAACAAATATACTTACCCAGAGCGCTGGCCAAAGATTTCAGAGCATTTGGATGGTAGAGATGCATATCCAAAGCTGGTAAACTCAACCAAACAGGTGCAAAAGAAGGCTCTAATCCAAGTTTAAAATAAGGTGACCATTTGAAAACTCTCATCCTTTTGCTGCCAAATATCCAATTATTATGTAGCCAAGCTTTCACAAAATGACTGTAGTCATTAAACCTCATGGTGATATGCCTAGGATCTATAGCACCAAGAGTGCAGGTGGTAGTGATGCATAATTCAGAAAGAAGCTTCTTCTGAATTTCTTCAAGAGAAGCCCTGGGTTCAGCAGATTTTCCAATCAAACACCACTTGAAATCTTCTCCCAACCTCTTAATTTCTTCAACAGAAAATTCCACAATTTCTTCACCAATATTATCATCAAATTTAGCTTGCCTAAAAGGAAGGTCTACATTAAATTGTGGGATGTGCCTTGTTGACTTAGTAGCTGCAACATAAGATATCTTTGGTTTGGGAAGAGCAGTAGAGGGGTTACCATGGAATATGCGTATAGGTGAACCTTCAACTGCTGCTAAATAAGGAGGTTTAGGATCTGGGGAAATTCGGGTATCTTTCTCCACCATTGCGTAACAACACAAAATAAGAACAGAAGCAGAACGGAGTCAAATCAAAATTCAACCAAATTTTGACTTCCCGATTCCTTTCAACGCAGCCGGCTCCTGGTGGGGTTTGCGCCGTCGATTCAAGGATTCAGAAATCAATTGCTTCGAGGATAAGGTGTGTCGGCGACTTCCTAAGCTCCCAGCAGGGTCAATTTAACAAAAAATGCACTCGTCAAGTTTCTGGAATAGAACCGTAGCCGCCGACGAAATTGGGGTTGCTGCCGTTAGCCCAAGCTTCCAAAATCAAATTAACTCGGGGGAAAT